>CM029012.1:46142730-46382730 GCA_016801055.1 Panax notoginseng
GCACTATATGCCAAAGATATTCAACAACAGATCATCTTTGCACTACAGGCCAAAGATATTAATATCTCAAAGAAATATATAACCATTTCAGAATTTATATAGACAATAATTATAACCATGTTGATACATTCACCTTTGCACTTAAGCTAAAGATATTCAATTATAAATTCAATAGTCATGATCATACCAGACAACAATTCATCTTTGCACTACTGGCCAAAGAGAACCCAAAGTCATGATCATACTAATAATCTACCCATCTTTACACTCAAGTCAAAGAAAAATTCCATCACCAGGGTTATAAAAATGTTATATATGATAATAAAAATAATATGATCAACAACTACATTTAATTTCAAGAGTAAGATTCATAAATCAACGACAATTTGGTCAGAAAAAGAAACCAATTTTGTTATGAATAGTACCTGTGAATAGTAACTAGTGAATAGTAACTCGTGAATAGTAACTTGTATTCGTACATAGTACCGTATACGTAAATAATGTCATATACGTAAATAGTGTCGTATACGTAAATAGTGCCGTATACGTGAATAGTAACCCCGACACGAAAAGCTAAAAATTTCAAAATAAAATTCATATCAGTATTTCAGTAAAATGATATTAAAAGAATAATATCATTACGAAGAAAATAACATTCCTTACCATCCCTTACATTCCCGTACCTCAAAAAAGCAGTACTTCTGACTGGAATATCGAATATGACACTGAAGGAAACTTGCACTGAATAGAAACTCTCAAAGTATCTAAATACTCACAAAAATAAGCTCGATAATATAGAGAGAGAAAACTTATATTTCTGGTGTGATTTTCAATTCTAACTCAGCACCCTATTTATAGGAAAATGTTAGAACGCCAAAGCAGACTTGACCTGCTACCTGATGGCTTTACCTACTACTATTCCTGCCCACCACTTTTGAAAATAAATGTTAGCACATTTCATTTCTCACCAACCAAAAGTGGGGCCCACCATATTTTTAACAAAAATATTTATTTCTGAAACTTTAATAATTCATAATAAATAACTATTTTATCCAAAAAATTTGAATCCCATGTACTTTCAATAGGAAATTTAATTCTCTACAACTTTTTAGAAAAACAATTTTCCAAATTCCAAATAGAAAATGTCCGAAATTCACATACGAATGATTTTCAGCACCTCTATTCCGCCAAAAATACTGATAAAATACCACAACATTAATTCCTTCATTTATAACCACACTAAATATATTCATCATTTATATCCATAGAAAATAAATATTTTCTTATCATATAAATTAATAATTAATTATTCACAAATAATATTACAGAATCACAATTATGACAACCAGGTCTTTCCTAGGAAAGAGGGGGCTTTTCGATAAGGATTTCTCCACACTGACACGCAATTAGGTGACCAAACCTCTCCTTAGACAGAACTTTCTAGACATTGCCAATAATGCTATCTAATAATTTTATTCAAATCATATGAATTATTGATCTGATAATGGGAAATACTGTGCAGTGACAATTATTGAAACAGCAATAATATAAAATATCAACGCAACAATCATTGAATCAATAAAATAAAATATTGAACGGTAATTATTATAACAATTATTGAGTAGTGCATTCTTACGTAAGGATCAATAATTCAACAATGCTATGCAATACCGTGTGCTACTGTACAACCACGCGTATTACTGTATTTTAACCACCAGGTATTCTAACAGTGTTAACGATAATAATTACGTCATTATTTATAAAAACTTAAACTTGTCATTTTCTTCATCCGACAGTTATTCTGTTATGGGACCCACAAATGGCTTCGTCCGTCGTACGAATATTCTCTGAAAGTAAGAATATTCCACGACCAAACGAATATTTCCGGACAACAATGAATATTTTATAGTCACTTGCTTATTTTGAAAAAAAATTCATATATCACCCTTAACTTTACTTTTTATCAATTTAACCAATTACTAAATAGTAATTATAAGAAAAATTGAAAACTTTTATTTCAAAAAATTCGGGGTCTTACAATCTCCCCTCCTTATGAAATTTCGTCCCCGAAATTTATGTACCAGGTATTTCAAAGAGTTAAGAGTACCTTGCTATCATTTCAGATTCCATCTTTCCTGTCCTCATGATTTCTCCATTGCTCATCTCCTACATTTCAGATATCATTCTAGAATACAACTTCAAAATAAAGGTTAATTGACATAACACAATTTATCAATTTAAGTACGAAAATTCAGTTTAGGTAGGACACACACTAGCGAAGGATATTACTCGTCTCTCCCTTCCTAGTTCTAATCCCGGATCTCCGGTAGAGAACATATCCCTGAGCTCTGATACCAAATGTCACGCCCCCAAAATAGGTCCATTTCACCCAACCCATTCTGGGTCGCCAAATACATGGTACAGAAAATAACTGCAACTTTATTATTATAATTGTCGTACAAAATACGAAAACACATATATTGGGAGTTTTAATACCAACTGTGACTCTCATCCCTTTACTTGGATAGCACCTCACATTGATACATTACATAAAGGTACAGTCAATAACTATTTTAAAAATTAAAATCTTTGGAAAATGCTCAAGGAAACATTCGTACGTGGGAGGCCATGCATCTAAGTTATGATAGATATCATATGTCCACAAAATTATCCTTAGTTGACCCAATAGACCCCAAAAAAAATGAGAAGATTGCTTTCATGTTCTTTCCAATGGTGAGTCTTCTCTTGACATATAATTATCTTCATTGACTCCAATTGTGAATTATATTTCAACCAAACTCCAAGGTTATATAGGTAGTTCTCGTAGATATACTCAGCAAGTTGATGTGCACAACCTTGCCTTATGATAACACGAAGTCGCATGTCATTAGACATCTTGTATGATAGTGGCAAAACACCCTTCCAACGTTGGGTTCGCCTCACCCTATTGGATTCACCAAATATAACTACTGAATGATGTATAAAATACAACACACTATTCTGAAGTTCTCAATAAAATTATTTTCATACTGTTTAGGGAGAATTTCCACAGCTAGAGACCACTGTTCTATCCCCATATTGCCCCGCTCGACCCAGCTACACTCTTATTACCTGAAAGGAATTGTGAAGTAGAAGGGTGAGCACAACTAGCCCAGTAAAGAATATTATAAGACCCCAACTTTTATAAATAAAGATGAATTTTCTATAAATATTATTTTTGAATATTATGGAGTGAAATTGATATAATGTTATTGTTGTGGGTAATATTTATAAATTTTGTAAAGTACGCAAGTTGCTATATAATATTCGATTGGTCGGGGAATATTCGTTTTAACAGGGAATATTCGTACGACGACACAGTCATTGGTGGACCCCACAACGAAATTATTGTCGGATTGAGAAAATGATAAAAAATATTTTATGAAAATAACGGCGAAAGTTTTACCATTAATACTGTTGAACTACTCGGTAGTAAAAGTACAGTAATACGCATGGTTACATAGTAGCACACGGTATTGATTATTGATGCTTACGTGATAAGTCACTCAGTTTTGTTTTATTGGTATTATTAATGTAATAAAACAGAAAAGCTTTTTATATAAAACAGAATACTTTTATAAAGTTATTCGTTTTATTAGACTAATAGTAAATTTTTTTTATATAAAACAGAATACTTTTATAAAGTTATCTGTTTTATTAGACAATAATTAGAATATATTATATTTTATTATGTATAGTATTTGTATAGTGCCTACATAGTGTTTGCATAGTAAAATTTTTTATAAAGTTATTTGTTTTATTAGATTATAAATAGAATATATTATATTTTATTTAAAATATTTTGCTTTAAATATGGACCGTCAGATTAAAGTAAATCAATCGAGACCGTTCATGAGTTAGTTACTATGCAGTCCATTTTTCTATAAATAGAAGCTCATTCCTTCATTATTTTCTTACGAATTCACTGAAACTCTAGATAGAGAAACTATAGAGAGAAAGAAGAAAAGTATTCTGCTACTTCACTACTCCGATATTAAGTTTCTTTTATGGTAAGGGATATTATTTGTTGTACTCATAAAGGGTATTCTTTCTTTCTTATTCGTGAAGAGAACTTCTGTTATTCTATTCTTTATTATTCTGTTGGAATAACCTGTATACGCAGGCTACCATATACTTGGTGAAATTCTTCTGTTAATACATTATTTATTATTCTGTTAGAATATCCTGTCTGTGCTTTACGCCGGACCTGGTTCTATTATTTATTATTCCGTCGGAATATCATGTCCGTGCGTTTACGCCGGACCTGGTTCCATTATTTATTATTCTGTCGGAATATCCTGTCGGTGCATTTACGCATGACCTGGTTCCACTATTTATTTCTCTATTGGAATAACCTGTCTGTGAGGTCTATCGCATGCTTGGTGAATTCTTTTGTTATTCCATTCTTTATTATACTCAGTTGGTTAAAGTTTTAGCTTTTATAATCCATGAAATTAGTGGAATATCTTTGATATTTACGTTTCATCCAGTATCTTTTCATGAAAATATTCTTCTGAGCATTCTTGAATTTTACTCTACAAAGCAGTATCATATTGACAATTTGGACGTTGTTGGTTCCTAGATAAATTAATTCTTGAACTTGTTTTATTAAATTCTTATATCATTGTCATCATCCTCATGTTTGTATTCTGTTGAAAGTCATCTGTGGCCTGTAGTGCATAGATGGACTTGGTATGATTATGACCGGAGATTATTCGGTATAATCATGACCGTAATGTTACAAATTATGTGGTAAAAGTCCTCATTGGCCCGAAGTGCATTGATGGACAGTGGTTGGCATGATCACGACCGTTAATAAATACACAAATATTCTTGGCCCATAGTGCATGGATAATTATGGTTGTGATACTAAAGAATATCCTTGGCCATAATGCAGGGGTGATTTGATGATGTGAATTATTTATTAAGCTGAGTCCCAGCGATAAAAGTCATGAAAAACCTTTTAAATCATAGAAGATAGTAGATTTTATTCTCTACTTGACTCTTCTAATGGGTTGTTTGTTCCGCTGCAGTTAAACTTGATGTTTGTTATATTGTATCAGTTTAACACTATTTAAGGCTAATGATAATTTATTCTACATTGTCTTAGTCATAATATTTTTTACTGGGCTAGTTGAGTTCACCCTTTCGTTCACTGTTCTCTTTAGGCAATGAGAATATAGGTGGGACGAATCGAGGAACGGAGTGATGGACCAGATGATAGCATTAGTAATCCTCACTATTCTATGTAATAGTGTGATAATAAATGTAATGAGGACCCCATTGAGTTTGTATATTGTCTATCTGACAATATTTGTATTAAAACTCACAGCATATGTTTAGTCGTATTTTACACGACTGTTGTATAATTAAGTTGTATTTAAATTTTGTACCATATATTTGGCGACTCAGAATAGTTGATGTATACCTTTTTTGGGGGCGTCACAGTTGGTATCAAAGCTTAGGCATATGATCCCTAGCTAAGATGTGAGACTAGAACTAGGAGGGGATAGACGGGGAATTCCTTCGCCAGTATGACCTACCTAAGTTTATTTGATATTTAATTGGTCGGTCAGAGTATAGAGATAATATGTGATATGTTATTTAACCCTTGTTTTGTGGCAGTATTTAAAAATGACATCCGAGAATGTTGAGAATAGCAATGGAGCACAGGCGACCGTTGATTCAACACATATCAATAATCAGGATAATGTGCATCAGAAAGGCGACAATCCTCATGCAAACGACAACACTGACCAAATGATGAATGATGGAATGTTCAGAGATTTTATACAATTCATGCGACAACAGGCGAGAGTGGCACCTATCCAAAATACAGGTGGAAATACTGGCAACTCTCGGACGGTCACCACCAAGTAGTTTAAAGAACTGGGACCACCGGAGTTTTTTGGAGAGCCAAAACCACTTAAGGTGGAGACATGGATTAAACAGATCAACAAGATATTTGATATCTTGGGATGCTCTGAGGAGCAAAAGGTTCCCTTTGCCACCTTCATGTTGCGGACAGAGGCAAATTACTAGTGGAAATCTGTAAAGCGTACTCAACCTGACGCACTGAAGATGTCTTGGGAGAAGTTCCAAGAACTATTCAATGACAAGTACTTTTCCGAAAGTATTCGTCACATGAAGGAGGTATAATTCATCAAGTTGGAGCAGAATAATATGACCGTGTCGCAATACGAAGCTAAGTTTGCCGAGCTGTCCCGGTTTGCGTCCCACTTGGTGGATAATAAAGAGAGAATGACACGGATGTTTTTAAGAGGTTTGAAGCCGGAGATATGTTAACATCTTATTTCTCATAAACTGTGTTTGTATTCAGATGTTGTAAATAGGGCTCAGTTAGTGGAGTGCGATAACGAGTCAACGCAATCAAAAGAGAGCAACCGACAAAATGATAATACCAGTGAAAGCAGTCATCGAAGCGGTGACAACAAGCGTGGAGGGAATCAGCAGGCCAGAAATGGTAACCACTTCGGTGGTAATCATGGCCAAAACAATAAGAATGCACATTTCAAGAAGAGGAGATTCAACAATGATGGAAAGACGTCAGCACCAGCACCCGTGGTTAAGGAAGGAGAACGACCACCTATCATATGCTTCAAATGCGGAGGGGAAGGACACATCAATCTAAACTGCGCGATGTTGTCCAAAGCATGTTATAATTGTGGAAGAGAAGGTCACCTAGCATGATTTTGTCGTTCACCGAAGACAAGTTTAGCTAGGATGGAGGCACCAAAGGACGTCCCAGAAAAGTCAAAATCGGTAGTGCAAGGGAGAGCGTTTGTTGTGACCTCCTAGAAAACAAGGAACCCGAACGAGGTCATCATGGGTAAGCTTATCATAAACTCTAGCGAAGTCTATACCTTATTTGATACCGGTTCTATCCATTCTTATATTTCTCCTATTTGCGCTCAACGATTAAATTTGACTCCGGAGAAATTAGACTTTGACTTATCTGTGGAAACTCCATTGGGAGAAACCTTCATTACATCCACTATTTATAAGTTTTGTTTGGTTTAAATCGATACTCTCACATTACCTGTCTATCTTATTTCATTGAAAATACTTGCATTTGATGTAATTCTAGGGATTGATTGGTTAACTACTCATCATGCAAAAATTGATTATTTTCGTAAGGTTGTTAGCTTTCATATTCCTAATCAACCTATTATGCGAATTCAAAAAACCAAACCATTAAAATCAATCATTGTCATCTCAAGCCATAAAGCTATTCGTTTATTGAAAAATAGATGTCAAGCTTTCTTAGCTCATGTCATGGATCTAAATAAAAATACTTCAATTTTGAATGATATTTCTATTGTTAATGAATTTCCTGATGTATTCCCTGAAGATCTTCCTGGCCTACCCCCAGAGCGTGAAATTAAATTTTGTATCGACCTTGAACCCGGTATAAAACCCATTTCCAAAGCCTCATATCGAATGACTCCTATTGAACATCAGGAGTTAAAGACCCAGCTGCATGAATTGTTAGATATTAGCTTTATTCGTCCTAGTACTTCTCCTTGGGGTGCTCCTATTCTATTCGTGAAGAAGAAAGATGGGAGTATGCAACTTTGTATTGATTATCGGGAGTTGAATCATGTCACCATCAAAAATAGGTACCCATTGCCACGTATTGATGACCTGTTTGACCAGTTGCAAGGAGCACAATTCTTTTCAAAAGTCGATCTTCGTTCTGGATATCATCAGCTGAAGGTTAGAATTGAGGATATTCTAAAGACTGCCTTCAGGACTTGGTACGGGCATTATGAATTCTTAGTCATGTCTTTTGGATTGACTAATGCTCCTGTTGCCTTCATGGATATGATGAATCGAGTATTCAAGGAATATTTGGATCACTTTGTGGTCGCCTTTATGGATGACATCCTTATTTATTCCAAAAGCCGTGAAGATCATGAGCAACACTTGAGACTGACACTCCAAAAGCTTCGTGAATACAAGCTTTATGCCAAGTTAAAGAAATGTGAGTTCTGGCTTGAGGAAGTAGCATTCCTTGGGCACTTAGTATCAAGTCATAGAATATCTTTTGACCCGGCAAAGATTGAAGCAATTCAAAGCTGGGAGCAACCTAAATTAGTGACCGAAGTACGTAGCTTTCTCGGTTTAGCTGGTTATTATCGGAGTTTCGTGGAAGGATTTTCTCGAATCGCTACTCCATTAACTCAGCTGACTCGGAAAGATACAAAGTTCGGTTAGAGTGAAGAATGTGAGAAGAGTTTTCAAGAACTCAAGAGGAGACTCATTTCAAGACCTATTCTAACAATACCATCTGGCTTGGAGGGATTTGTCATCTACAGTGATGCTTCGGGCAAAGGGTTGGGATGTGTTCTCATGAAATATAGGAAAGTCATAGCCTATGCCTCAAGACAACTCAAAAAATATGAGAGGAATTATCCTACTCATGATCTAGAGTTGGCAGCTGTTGTCTTCGCACTTAAAATTTGGAGGCATTACTTGTTTGGGGAGAAAGTGAAGATCTTTACGGATCATAAAAGCCTCAAATATTTCTTCACTCAAAAGGAACTCAACATGCGACAACGACGTTGGCTGGAACTGTTGAAAGATTATGATCATACCATCCAATACCATCCTAGAAAAGCGAACGTGGTAGCTGATGCATTAAGTAGAAGATCATATGCAAGTACGAGTGCCATATTGTCAACGCAAAGGCCCATTTTGTGTGACTTGTAAAGGATGGAGATAGAGTTAAAGACTCCAAGGACCCATGTGATGATGGCGAATATACGAGTAGAACCGAATTTAATTGATAAGGTTAAAGTTGCTCAAGCTACAGGCCTGGAGCTGATGTGTATGAGGAAGAAAGTACAAGAAGGTGCTATGTCGGAAGCAAGGATTGATGAAGAAGGAATACTTCGAGTCAACTCCAGACATTGTGTTCCTAACGACCCTGATTTAAAGTACAAAATCATGATGGAGGCGCACAACACATCGTTTGCAATCCATCCTAGGAGTATCAAAATGTATCGTGATCTTCGTCATACAATTTGGTGGAGCAATATGAAGAGAGAGATAGCGCTGTTTTTCTCAATGTGTCTAACTTGTCAACGAGTCAAAGCGGGGCATCAAGTACCAAAAGGTCCATTGCAACTACTTGAAATTCCAGAATGAAAGTGGGAACACATTACCATGGATTTCGTTACTGGTCTTCCCACGGTTTCTCAAGGCATTGATGCAATTTGGGTCATTGTTGATAGATTGACCAAGTCTACTCATTTCTTACCAATACGAGAAACTTATACACTTGAACGTCTTGCTCGTATGTACATAAACGAGATTGTAAGATTGCATGGTATGCCAGTATCCATAGTTTCTGATCGAGATACAAGATTCACTTCATGATTTTGGGTTAGTTTGTAAAAAGCTATGGGCACAGATTTACGATTTAGTTCGGCATATCATCCCCAGACGGACGGACAATCAGAGAGGACTATTCAAACTCTTGAAGATTTATTAAGACTCTGTGTCCTTGACTTCAAGGGAAGTTGGGATAAGTTCTTACCATTGGTGGAGTTTTCCTACAACAATAGTTATCAAGCAAGTATTGGCATAGCTCCATTCGAGGCGTTGTATGGAAGAAAGTGTCGTTCTCCGGTATGCTGGGATGAGGTGGGTGAAGCAACATTGTTGGGACCGGAGTTAGTACGTATGACTACGAAAAAGATTCAAACGATCCGGTAACGTATAAAAACCTCACAAGATCTACAAAAGAGTTATGCTGATCTTTATCGAAACGACGTGGAATTTGATATAGGAGATCATGTGTTGTTACGAGTTGCTATCTTGAAACGAGTTACGAGATTTGGAAAGAAATAAAAGCTCAATCCTCGATTCATTGGCCCATTTTTAATCCTCGATCGAGTAGGAACTGTGGCCTATAGACTCGCTTTACCGCCAAGTATGTCTCGTGTTCATAATTTTTTTCACATATCCATGTTACGTAAATATGTGGAAGACCCGAACCACATTACTGAGTTAGAACCGAATGAAATAGTGGAAGATTTAACGTATGAAGAGGTTCCTGTTCAAATCTTGGATAAGATGGAACATATTCTACGCTCCAAGGTTATACCTCAAGTCAAAGTTTGGTGGAGAAACCACGATGTTGAGGAAATGAACTGGGAGTTAGAATCTGAAATGAAGTCAAGGTATCCTTACCTCTTCGATATACCAGATACGTACCCTAATTTCGAAGGTAAAATTTCATAAGAACGGGAGGTTGTAAGACCCTAACTTTTATAAATAAAGATGAATTTTTTATAAATATTATTTTTGAATATTATGGAATGAAATTGATATAATGTTATAGTTGTGGGTAATATTTATAAATTTTACAAAGTACTCAAGTTGCTATATAATATTCGATTGGTCGGGGAATATTCGTTTTAACAGGAAATATTCGTATGACGACACAGTCATTGGTGGACCCCAGAACGAAATTATTGTCGGATTGAGAAAACGACAAAAAAATACTTTATGAAAATAACGGCGGAAGTTTTACCATTAATACTGTTGAACTACTCGGTAGTAAAAGTACGATAATACGCATAGTTGCATAGTAGCACACGGTATTGATTATTGATGCTTATGTGATAAGTCACTCAGTTTTGTTTTATTGGTTTTATTAATGTAATAAAACAGAAAAGCTTTTTATATAAAACAGAATACTTTTATAAAGTTATTTGTTTTATTAGGCTAATAGTAAAAATTTTTTATATAAAACAGAATACTTTTATAAAGTTATCTGTTTTATTAGACAATAATTAGAATATATTATATTTTATTATGCATAGAGTTTGTATAGTGCCTACATAGTGTTTGCATAGTAAAATCTTTTATAAAGTTATTCATTTTATTATATTATAAATAGAATATATTATATTTTATTTAAAAGATTTTGCTTTAAATATGGACCGTCAGATTAAAGTAAATCAATCTAGACCGTTCATGAGTTAGTTACTATGCAGTCTATTTTTCTATAAATAGAAGCTCATTCCTTCATTATTTTCTTATGAATTCACTAAAACTCTAGAGAGAGAAACTATAGAGAGAAAGAAGAAAAGTATTCTGCTACTTCACTACTCTGATATCAAGTTTCTTTTACGGTAAGGGATATTATTTGTTGTACTCGTAAAGGGTATTCTTTCTTTCTTATTCATGAAGAGAACTTCTGTTATTCCATTCTTTATTATTATGTTGGAATAACCTGTATACGCGGGCTACCATATACTTGGTGAAATTCTTCTGTTAATACATTATTTATTATTCTGTCGGAATATCTTGTCTGTACTTTACGCCGGACCTGGTTCTATTATTTATTATTCTGTCAAAATATCCTGTCTGTGCTTTACGCCGGACCTGGTTCCATTATTTATTATTCCGTCGGAATATCCTGTCCGTGCGTTTACGCCGGACCTGGTTCCATTATTTATTATTCTGCCAAAATATCCTGTCGGTGCATTTACGCATGACCTGGTTCCACTATTTATTTTTATGTTGGAATATCATGTCTGTGCGGTCTATCGTATGCTTGGTTAATTCTTTTGTTATTCCATTCTTTATTATACTTAGTTGGTTAAAGTTTTAGCTTTTATACTCCATGAAATTAGTGGAATATCTTTGATATTTGCGCTTCATCCAATATCTTTTCATGAAAATATTCTTCTGAGCATTCTTGAATTTTACTCTACAAAGCAGTATCATGTTGACAATTTGGACGTTGTTGGTTCCTAGATAAATTAATTCTTGAACTTGTTTTATTAAATTCTTATATCATTGTCATCATCCTCATGTTTATATTCTGTTGAAAGTCATCTGTGGTCTGTAATGCATAGATGGACTTGGTATGATTATGACCGGGAATTATTCGGTATAATCGTGACCGTAATGTTACAAATGATGTGGTAAAAGTCTTCATTGGCCCGTACTGCATTGATGGACAGTGGTTGGCATGATCATGACCATTAATAAATACACAAATATTCTTGGCCTATAGTGCATGGATAATTGTGATCGTGATACTAAAAAATATCCTTGGCCGCAGTGCAGGGGTGATTCGATGATGTGGATTATTTATTAAGTTGAGTCCCAACGATAAAAGTCATGAAAAACCTTTTAAATCATAGAAGATAGTAGATTTTATTATCTACTTGACTCTTCTAATGGGTTGCTTGTTCCGCTGCAGTTAAACTTGATATTTGTTATATTATATCAGTTTAACACTGTTTAAGGCTAATGATAATTTATTCTGCATTGTCTTAGTCATAATATTTCTTACTGGGCAAGTTGAGCTCACCCTTTCGTTCACTGTTCTCTTCAGGAAATGAGAATATAGTTGGGACGAGTCGGGAAACGGAGTGATGGACCAGATGATAGCATTAGTAGTCCTTACTATTCTATGTAATGGTGTGATAATAAATGTAATGAGGACCCCATTGAGTTTGTATATTGTCTATCTGACAATATTTGTATTAAAACTCACAGCATATGTTTAGTCGTATTTAACACGACGGTTGTATAATTAAGTTGTATTTAATTTTGTTACCATATATTTGGCACCTCAAAATAGGTGATGTATACCTATTTTGGGGGTGTCACAAATATCATGACTAAAGATAATTAAATTATCAATAACCTTCATCAGTAATAAATCAGAGATTTAGAACATATGGTAGATGATAAAACTTTTCAACCATAGTTGCAGCGGAACGAGCAATCCATTAGAAGAGTCAAATAGACCATAAAGTCTATTATCTTCTCCATGTTAAAAGTCTACCAACAATGTTTTATCCCTGTAACATCAATCAATAGTTCTGGTCTACAATCATATGAATAACTCATAATCATAATTGTAGTTCTAAATTCCTCTTCGCATCCAGGACGAAGATAATTTTCATCACATGTCTTTACCTGAAATATCAAAGATCATGGTTTTACCAAATCATAATTCATGTTTATAATCATACCAATAAATTCATCTTTGCACTACTATCCAAAGATATTCGTTAACAGTTCATATTTGCACTACAGGCCAAAGATATTTAACAACAGGTCATCTTGGCACTTACAGGCCAAAGATATTCAACAACAAGTCATCTTTGCACTATATGCCAAATATATTCCACAACAGATCATCTTTGCACTACAGGCCAAAGATATTAATATCTCAAAGAAATGTATAATCATAAAATTATCACGGGTAAGATAATCATAAACTCTTGCGAAGTTTATACCTTATTTGATACCGGTTCTATCCATTATTTTATTTCTCTTACTTGCGCTCAACATTTAAATTTAACTCCGGAGAAATTAGACTTTGATTTATCTGTTGAAACTCCGTTGAGAGAAATCTTCATTACCTCCTCTATCTTTAAATCTTATTTGATTAAAATCGGCACCCTCACGTTACTTGTCGATCTTATCTCTTTGAAAATACTCGCATTTGATGTGATTTTAGGAATCTACTGGTTAACTACTCATCATGCTAAAATTGATTGTTTCGTAAAGATGTTAGCTTTCATATTCCTAACCAACCTGTTATGAGAATTCAAACAACCAAACCACCAAAGTCAATCATTGTCATATCAAGCCATAGAGCCATTTGTTTATTGAAAAATAGATGTCAAGCTTTCTTAGCTCATGCCACGGATTTAAACAAAAATATGTCAGATTTAAATGATATTTCAATTCTTAATAAATTTCCTGACGTATTCTCTGAAGAACTTCCTGGCCTACCCAGAGCGAGAAATTGAATTTTGTATCGACCTTGAACTTGATACAAAACTCTCAAATATATATATATATATATATATATATATATATATATATATATATATATATATATATATATATATATATATATATATATATATATCTAAAACAAACGTATTATGCGCCAAAGACGTTGGCTCCAGCTGTTGAAAGATTACGTATGACCATACCATTCAATACCATCCTAGTAAAGCGAACGTAGTAGCTGACGCATTGAGTAGAAGATTATATGCGGGTACAAGTGCGATATTGTCAATGCAAAGGCCCATTTTATATGCCTTGCAAAGGATGGAGATAGAGTTAAAGACTCCAGGGATCCATGTGATGATAGCGAATATACGATTAGAACCGACTTTAATCGATAAAGTTAAAGCAGCTCAAGCTACAGACCTGGACTTGATGCGTATGAGGAAGAAAGTGCAAGAAGGTGCTATGCCGGAAGCAAGAATCGATGAAAAAGAAATACTTCTAGTCAACTCTAGACTTTGTATTCCTAACGACCCTGATTTAAAGTATAAAATCATGATGGAGGCGCACAACACACCGTTTGCAATCCATCTTGGGAGTACCAAAATGTATCACGATCTTCGACATACATTTTGGTGGAGCAATATGAAGAGAGAAATCGCAGAGTTTATCTCAAGGTGTCTAACTTGTCAACGAGTCAAGGTGGAGCATCAACTACCAAAAGGTCCATTACAACCATTTGAAATTCCAGAATGGAAGTGGGAGCACATTACCATGGATTTCATTACCTGTATTTCCAATGTTTCTCAAGGCATAGATGCGATTTGGGTCATTGTTGATAGATTGACCAAGTCGGCTCATTTTTAACCGATACGAGAAACTTATACACTTGAATGTCTTGCTCGTATGTACATAAACGAGATTATAAGATTGCATGGTAGGCTAGTATCCATAGTTTATGATCGAGACACAAGATTCACTTCAAGATTTTGGGTTAGTTTCTAAAAACCTATGGGCATGAAGATACGATTTAGTTCAGCTTATCATCCTCAAACGGATGGGTAGTCAGAGAGGACTATTTAAACCCTTGAAGATTTATTAAGACTCTGTATTCTTGACTTTAAGGGAAGTTGGAACATATTCTTACCATTGGTGAAATTTTCTTACAACAACAGTTATCAAGAAAGTATTGGCATGGCTCCATTTGAGGTGCTGTATAGAAGAAAGTGTCGTTCTCTAGTATGCTGGGATGAGGTGGGTGAAGCAACGTTGTTGGGACCGGAGTTGGTACGTATGACTACGAAAAAGATTCAAACGATCTGACAACGTATAAAAACCTCACAAGATCGACAAAAGTGTTATGCTGATCTTCATCAAAAGGACGTATAATTCAATATTGGAGAACATATGTTGTTACGTGTTGCTCCATATAAAGGAGTTACGAGATTTGAAAAGAGAGGAAAGCTCAATCCTTGATTCATTGGCCCATTTTTAATCCTCAAACGAGTAGGAACTGTGGTCTATAGACTCACCTAACCGCCACGTATGTCTTGTGTTCATAACGTTTTTCACATATCTATGTTACGTAAATATGTGAAAGACCCGAACCACATTATTGAGTTAGAACCGGACGAAATAGCGGAAGATTTAACGTATGAAGAGGTTCTTATTAAAATTTTGGATAAGAAGGAGCATACTTTACGCTCCAATATTATACCTCAAACCAAAGTTTTATGGGGAAACTACGATGTTGAGGAAATGACCTGGGAGTTAGAATCTAAAATAAAATCAAGGTATCCTTACCTCTTCGACATACCAGGTATGTACCCTAATTTCGAGGGTGAAATTTCATAAGAAGAGGAGGTTGTAAGACCACAACTTTTATGAATAAAGATAAATTTTCTATAAATATCATTTTTGAATATTATGGAGTGAATTTGATATAATGTTATAGTTGTGGGTAATATTTATAAATTTTACAAATTACGTAAGTTGTTATATTATATTCGGTTGGTCGGGAAATATTCGTTTTAACAGAGAATATTCGTACGACGACATAATCATTGGTGGAGCCCACAACGGAATTATTGTCGGACTGAGAAAACGACAAAAATATTTTTTTTATAAAATAACAGCGAAAGTTTTACCGTTAACTGTTGAAATACCCGGTGGTAAAAATACAGTAATACGTGTGATTGTATAGTAGCACACGGTATTGATTATTGATGCTTACGTAAGAAGTCACTCAGTTATACTCAATTATTGCTACAGTAATTGCTGCATAATATCTCATATTATTGATTCAATTATTGTCACAATATCATCTGCATAATATTTTATATTATTAAATCAATAATTGAGACGACAAAGTTATTCATATTATTATTTGCAATATTGACGATGTCTATAAAGTTCAATCGAGGAGAGGTTTGGTCACCTAATTGCGCGCCAATAAAGATAAATCCTTATCGAAAAGCCCCCACTTTCCTGGGAATAATCTGGTTGTTAAATATTGTGAGTTATAATATTAATGATAAATAATTATTTGAAGATTAAAAATGTGTTGATTGAAGATACAATAATTTGTGGTATTATTAATTCAATCTTTGATATAAATAAGAAGTTTGTTATGAGACGTTTGTGGTAAGTTTGGTTTATTCTATGGGGGGCCCATATGTCATCATCTAAGAGTCACTTTCGCCAATAGTAATTGCCTTTACTAGATGTCAAACTAATTGCCTTTACTAGATGTCAAACCACTTGTCGTTTCACATTATAGGCGTCGACCAATTGTCGTTTTACATTACAGGCGTCAAACCACTTGTTGTTTCACATTACAGGCATCAAACCATTTTTCTTTTCACATCACCAGTCGTCAAGACACTTGCCTCTTCACATTGCAAGGGCTAAGCTTGAAATCTTTTATAAATAGAAGCTTATTTCTTCTTTCATTCTCACCAATTCACTACGACTCACAAGAGAATTCTATAGAGAGAGACTCAGAGGGAAAGAAGAAGAGTATTCTGTTACTACACTATTTCAGTATCCAATTTCCTACTAAAGTAAGGGGTATTAATTCTTCCGTATTCGTAAGGGGTATTATTTCTTTCGTATTCGTAAGGGGTATTATTTCTTTCGTATTCGTAAGGGATGTTATTTTTGTTCAACATTCGCTTGAAATAATATTTTCTTCCATACTATGTAGTATGTAAGTAATATTATTTCGTTTCAGATTTCGAATTCTATACTCGTTTCTTAAAATTTTGGCTTCTTATTCCATGAAATTAGTAGAAAATCCTTGATAGCGCTTCATCCAGTATCTTTTCATGGAAATATTATTCTGAGCATTCTTGATAAGTTTTAACTTTTTCATACCGGAGTACTATTCATGGGGTTACTATTCCTGAAGTACCATTTATGGGATACTATTCACTCGAGTACTATTCACCCGAGGTACTATTCATGATAAAAATTGATTCGTTTTCGGTCTAAATTATTTTTGGTACAATATTATTCTTGAATTTTACTCCACAAAACAGTATTATGTTGACAATTTGGACGTTAATGATTTCTGGATAAATTAAATTATAAATCTTTAAAAATTTATCCTTGAACTTTTTTTATTGAATTCTTATATCATTGGCATGATCTTCATGTTTATATTATGTTGAAAGTCATCTGTGGCCTGCAGTGCATAGATGGACTTAGTATGATTATGACCAGGGATTATTCGGTATAATCATAACTGTAATGTTACAAATGATGTGGTAAAAGTCCTTATTGGCCCGTAGTGCATTGATGGACAGTTGTTGGCATGATCATGATCATTGATGAATACACGAATATCCTTGGCCAGTAGTGTATGGATAATTTGTGGTCGTGATACTAATGAATATCCTTAGCCGTAGTGCAGGGATGATGTGGATTATTTATTAAGATGAGTCTCAGTGATAAAAGTAATGAAAAATATTTTAAATCATAGAAGATAGTAGATTTTATTCTCTACTTGACTCTTCTAATGGATTGCTTGTTCCGCTGCAGTTAAACTTTATGTTTGTTATATTTTATCAGTTTAACACTGTTGAAGGCTAACGATAAATTATTATGCATTATTATCTTAGTCATAATATTTCTTACTGGGCTAGTTGAGCTCACCCTTTTTCTTTCATTGTCTTCTTCTGGAAATGAGAACGTAGCCGGGACTAGTCGGGGAATGGAGTGACGGTCCAGATAATAACATTAGTAGTCCTCACTATTCTACGAAATAGTGTGATAATAAATGTAATGAGGACTTATTTTGAGTTTTAATACTATCTGGAAGACAATATTTTTATTAAAACTTACAGCTTATGTTGTGTCATATTCTATACGACACTTAACAGTTGTATAAATTAAGTTTGTATTTGTATTCTGTACCATGTATTTGGCGACTCATAATGGGTGATGTATAACTGTTTTGGGGGCGTCACATTAATAATATTAGATTATGAGATTATTAAGTGATTTATAACATTTGGATTAAGGTGTTATGAAATCATTGATTTTAAATATTATTTAATGATTAATAATATTATTAAATGAATTTAATGTTATTATATATTGAATAATGTTATTATCTTTGTTTAATATTCGTTAAAATATTATTTTTTGTTCAAATCATTTTTGTAATAATATTATTCTTGAATTTTACTCCACAAAGCAGTATCATGTTAACAATTTGGATATTGTTAAATTCTGGATAAATTAAATTGTTAAAGTCTTTAAAATTTATCCTTTATCTCATGTGATTGATTCTTTATATCCTTGTCATGATCCTTATATTTATATTGTGATGAAGGTCAACTTTGGCCCGTAGTGCATAGATAGACTGTTGTTTACTGGTTTTATAGTTGTATGCATTTGGCCTGTAGCGCAAAGAAGAACTGTTGTTGAATATCTTTGGTCTATAGTGCAAAGATGACCTGTTGTTGAATATCTTTGGCTCGTAGTGCAAAGATGACTTGTTGTTGAATATCTTTGGCCTGTAGTGCAAAGATGACTTGTAGTTGAATATCTTTGGCATGTAGTGCAAAGATGACCTGTTGTTGAATATCTTTGGCCTGTAGTGCAAAGATGAACTGTTAATGAATATCTTTGGCCGTAGTGCAAAGATGAATATATTAGTATGATTATGAACAGGAACTATGATTTGGTATAACCATGATATTTTATGTTTCAGGTAAAGACAGGTGATGAAAATTATATTCGTCCTAGATGAGAAGAGGAATTTAGAACTACAATTATGATTCACATGATTGTGGACCGGAATGGTTGATTTATGTTATAGGGATAAAATATTATTGGTGGACTTTTAACATGGAGAAGATAATAGACTTTATGGTCTATTTGACTCTTCTAATGGATTGCTCGTTCCGCTGCAACTATGGTTGAAAAGTTTTATCATCTACCATATGTTCTAAATCTCTGATTTATTACTGATGAAGGCTATTGATAATTTAATTATCTTTAGTCATGATATTCTTTATTGGGCTAGTTGTGCTCACCCTTCTGCTTCACAATTCCTTTTAGATAATAAGAGTGTAGCTGGGTCGAGCGGGGGTAACAGGGGAATAAAACGATGGTCTGAAGCTGTGGAGGTTCTCCCTAAACAGTATGAAAATAATTTTATTGAGAACTTTAGAATAGTGTGTTGTATTTTATACATCATTTAGTAGGTATATTTTGTGAATCAATTAGGGTGAGGCGAACCCAACGTTGGAAAGGTGATTTGCTACTACCATACAAGATGTCTAATGACATACAACTTCGTGTTATTATAAGACAAGGTTGTGCACATCCACTTGCTGAGTATATCTACGAGCACTACCTATATAACCTTGGAGTTTGGTTGAAATATAATTAACAATTGGAGATAATGGAGATAATTATATGTCTAGAGAAGACTCACTAATGGAAAGAATATGATAGTAATCTTCTCATTTTTCTTTGGGGTCTATTGGGTCAACCAAAGATAATCACTATAGGATAAATGTCTAACAGCGACCAAAAACATCTGCGACAGACCCTTTCGGTCGCTAATAACATTAACAGCGACCGACAGTAGCGACTGCAAAGTAATTTTGTCGCTATTATCATTAGCGACCGTATGTGGTCGCGAATAGGTGCGTACTCGGTCGCTGAAGATATTTCCCTCCAAAAAATTGGTGCAAAAGGAGAGCGGCAAGCCGGATAGCGACTGATTTGTAACAGCGACCGCATTCGGTCGCTAATAATGCCACGTGTTTAAAAATCACCGACCGCGTGCGGTCGCAGACAGCGGTCGCTGATTCAAATTAATCTCAGTCGATCCAGGTATTCAGCCATAACCGAAAAACGAGAAGAAAGGAAAAGAAAAGGAGAAGAAAGGAGAGGGAGGCGCGATTTCATGCTGCTCTTAGCATCTATCTCATCTAAAATAGTATATATGGAGATGAAGATTTAACGGAAGTGGGGAAAATCAAGCTATTCTCTAGTAAAGTAAAGCACAAGTGAAGGTAATTTATGTTTTTTCCCTCTTTCTTCTTTATGATGTTACTGATTTAAAAGTTCTTATATGGCTACGAGAATCGAATAATAGAATCATTTAGAAATATTTGGTATTAGTGATGTGATGCAATTAAAATGGGCTTGATTAATTTACTGGTATTAGTGATAATGGAATCATTTACTGATTTAAAAGTTCTTATTAGTGATGTGTTGAATTAATTTCATATAGAAATCTGGGGTTCTTATAATGATGAGTATGGATATGTTGATGTATGATTTTCTGATATTCAATTCTAAGTGAAAAATCAAAGAATTGAGTTTTATGAAGAAAGTAAACTAATTAGTTTTTAAATGTGCTACTTAGTCATATGTATGGCTGAATAGTAAACTATTTTGGTTGTTCTATGAATTGTTATGGCTGGAAATGAATAGAGGAGATAGGTTGGGTTGTGGAGTAATAAGGGGGATAAGCATAGGTTTAACACCACATGTTTGACAAAAGTCCCAAATGGACTGTTTTGTCTAAAAGTCAGATATTAGGGAACTTGGGTACTGTTTTGGACAACATATTATGATTGAAATGAAGGGGTTCTATATGCTCAAAATATTTCAATATACCATGTATATTATATCTAGAGTTAGGTGTAAATTAATCTTTGAATCAAAGATGGGGCAAATAAACTAAGTTGGGGCCGCGGGGCCACACGAGGCCACGTCAAGCTTAGCCAAGCCTCACGGGGTCAAGCCAAACTGAATATATTGTTGCTGAAATTTAGATAAATTGTTGTTGATATTACTGAAATTGGGACAATTTTTGGGCTTCTTATTGTTGTTACTAATATTGGATTCTCCTAAATTATGCCTTGAAATTGGTCAAGTATACATGCCCTCGTGCATGTGGATAGTTCATATTATAGGGGAAGATTCTGCCGAAATTTTTTCATATATAAGTCAAATGGCTATATAACTTGAACATTAGGGCTTAACCCAAAACCTTGGTTGCAATATATGATCATACTTATACCAATCCAATAACTTGAACATGAGTATGACATAAAGCATAACTAGGAATTAAGTTTATCCATAATTCAATCAAGAAGAAGGTTCAAAGAAGTTTATCCATAATTCACAGTCGAGAAGACATACTTGTCTAAATCTTCATATATAAGTCAAATGGCCATATATGCATTCGTATTCACAGGGGCTAATAGTATGCCTTCTTCTACAATCTTGATATACGCATCGTTATAGTTTCTAGAACACATTTCAAATTCCATTGGTTGTTCTTCAGACTTGACCATCAAGATATTTTCATCACCTAACGTCCTATCATATGCAGACCATGCATGATGCAATGATTCATATTCTTCCCCTAGGAATCTATTGTCTTTAGGTTGTTTTGGAATGTATCCTTGTTCAATTCCCGAATAATCATATATGATGCACACTCATGTTATATATGTACATATACATGTATATGTATTTATAAGCATCATAACTGGGATTGAGCTGAATTGTAAATCTCTAACAAGGGAATACAATAATTCATGTCAACATAGGTACCGTGGAATCATGGACCTCTATCCAGACCGTAGTTGGATGGCACGACGAAAGTCAAGTGCCCAGATAGGTGTTACAGCTGAATTTAGAGCTGGTTGCCAAGTGTTTTTGGATTATACGTATAGTCACCCGAAATGTATGAATGGTAAATCGCAGATACGATGTCCATGTTTGAAGTGTAAGAATGTAAATTATATGGACAGAGACATGATAAACTATCATTTACTTGTTTCTGGGTTCATGAGAAATTACGAAGAATGCTGGTGGGCACATGGACAGAGAAGAGGTGGTGGCATCACAGAAGTACATAATTCGGGCAGTAGTACTCATCGTATGAATGAAATTGTTCATGACATTGCAGGGCCAAATTTTGATACGGAACAAGGTAGAGAGCAACCTATGAATTCTGATGCCAAAGACTTCTTTAAGTTATTAGACGAGGGTAGCGAACCATTGTGGCATGGTTGCACCAAACACACTACATTGTCTACAGTGGCGACATTACTTAACATCAAGGCTGATCACAACATGAGCCATGAGTGTTTTGAGTCGCTCTTGAAGGCCATTAAGAGTATGTTGCCTGATGGTGAGAAATTGCCTGATAACTATTACTTTTGTAAGAAAATGGTGAAGAAGTTGGGTCTTGGATACCAAAAGATCGATGCATGTCCCAGATTGCATGTTGTTTTATAAGGAAAATGAACAGATGACAAGGTGCACGTTTTGCAGTCATGATCGGTTTAGGCCTAATAAAGAGGGTGTGACTACAAAAAAATTAAGTATACCGTTTAAGATTCTAAGGTATTTTCCACTAACACATCGACAAAAAAGATTGTACATGTCTTCAAGAACAGCTGAACATATGAGTTGGCATACGAAATCTCCAGCTAAAGATGGAGAACTAAATCATCCCGCGGATAGGCAGGCTTGGAAAGATTTCAACATAGCACATCCTGGGTTTACATTGGAACCTAGAAATGAGAGGCTTGGATTGTCCACCGATGGTTTCAATCCGTTTGGCCACTCAGCTGTTCCGTACTCGTGTTGGCCTGTGATTGTTACTCCGTACAACTTGCCTCCTTGGATGTGTATGAAACAGCCATACTTGTTTCTTTCACTCGTCGTTCCTGGTCCTAAGAGTCCTGGAAAGAACTTAGATGTTTACTTGAGACCTCTTATAGACGAGTTGAAGGTATTGTGGGAGGATGGAGTACAAACTTGGGATGTTGCAACGAAAACAAATTTCAACCTTAGGGCAGCGGTTATGTAGACTATAAGTGACTTCCCAGCTTATGGTATGTTAGTTGGATGGAGTACACACAGGAAGTTGGCTTGTTCGTATTGTATGGAGCATACAAAGTCATTTAATCTATCAAAAGGTCAAAAGCCTTGTTGGTTTGACTGTCATCGTCGGTTCTTACCGGTAGATCACCCGTTTCGAAGAAATAGAGAACACTTCAGGAAAGGGAATGTAGACAATGATATGCCTGCACCGCGATTGTCGGGAACGGAGATGCGAGATCGTGTGATGAGATTGCCGGTTATCCCATTTGGTAAGGTTGATGCCACAAACATAATCAATGGGTTTGGCGAATCTCATAACTGGGTTCGGCGAAGCATCTTTTGGGAACTGCCTTTTTGGTCTACAAATTTGATTCGTCATAATCTAGATGTGATGCATATTGAGAAGAATGTGTTTGACAATATGTTTAATACTATGATGAATGTTACGGGGAAGACAAAAGATAACGATAAGGCACGTTTGGACATGAAAGATATTTGTAAGCGTCCTAGATTAGAACTTTATGAATCTCCTAATGGTAAGATTGTCAAACTGCATGCAAGGTACACATTGTCCAAAAAGCAAGTTGAAGATATGTGTACATGGGTTAAGTCTTTGAAACTACCGGATGGATATGCGTCAAACATTGCAAGGTGTGTTACGGGTGGAAAATTGCAAGGGATGAAGAGTCATGACTGTCATGTGTTCATGGAGAGACTCATACCTATAGCATTTCGGGATTTGCTTGATAAACCAATATAAGATGCTTTGACGGATCTTAGTCGTTTCTTCAAAGACTTATGTTCAAAATCATTAAATGAGAAGGACATGTCTGTACTTGAGAAGAACAACATAGAGATTACGTGTAAATTGGAAAAAATATTCCCACCTGGTTTTTTTGACACCATGGAGCATTTGCAAATCCATCTTCCATATGAAGCTCGTGTTGGGGGTCCAGTTCAATATAGATGGATGTACCCTTTCGAAAGGGTGATGGGAAACCTTAAGAGGAAGGTGAAGAATATAGCTTATGTCGAGGGGTTGATATGCGATGCATACAGTTTCGATGAGATATCTACGTTTGTCTTAGACTATTTTCTGGATAAAGTCTTGAGAAAGGCCAATCGAGTATCGAGACATGATGATGGGGAAAATGTTGAACTAAATGGCCGGCTCTCTGTATTTGGTCTATCGGGCCGTACTTATGGAAAAGGGTAGCGCATATTCCTCTCTGAGCAAGAATTACATGCTACACATACTTACATTCTTCTCAATTGCGAGGAGATTGACGAATTTGTGAGGTACATATGTAAACTTGATAATTTATCTTATAAGTTGAAAATTTATTCTAATATGTTAATTTTTATAACATGGTATAGATTGTACAATGACGAATTAAAAGTGAAGCATCCCGGCATAACTGATAAAGATATTCAAATCAATCGGGATAAAAACTTTGAACTTTGGCTAAAGGACAAAGTAAGTTTAATTTTTAAGCACGTAGTTCAATTTTTAACTATGACTTCATTTAATAAGATGGAGTTTTTTTAGGCTTTGACTGAGGGATCAACAATTCTGGCTAATGTACAAGTCCTAGCTATGGGACCAGACAGGTACCAAGTCAGCCGCAATGGTTACAAAATAAATGGTTGTGAATTTCACACAAAGGCATATGGGCGCGGTAAAAGAACAACGAACTCTGGAGTGTGTGTCCAAGGAGATTGTTACAATGAGCTTGGTCGTGCCTTTTATGGGGAGTTGGAGGAAATCGTAGAGTTGTCGTACAAGGGCACTTACGGGGGTCATATTCACTTGTTCAAGTGTCGTTGGTTTGATTCAGAAAAAGGGATACGTGTTGACAGACATGGAATCGTTAATATTGACCTCTATTGGTCTGCGTACTCCAATGAACCATTTGTTTTACCAACTCAAACAGTACAAGTATACTACACTCCTAGTCCTGTTAGGAAAAGGGATAGACCGCCTACAGATTGGCAAGTTGTAATTCATACTCCCGCGCGTAGTCGTGTAGAATTAGTTGATGGGGAGATTTACCAGGAGCAGATGTTTCATAGTCAAACTATAATAAATGTGGAGGACGACAATGAAGTAATCCAGTTAGATGGTGGAGATGAACCATATAAATTAGATCCTGAGTCAATACTTGTGTCAGATGACATTGATACTGAGGAGGAAAAGTTATTGATTGAATCTAACACTGAATCTGAAGCAGATGATGGTTATGAATCTGCAACACGTATACAAATTGATTCTGATTCAGACACTGACACTTGAAATGTATGTTTAGCATTACACTTTTTTATATTCATATATATACATGTTTATATCATTGTCATGCATGTTTATGTACTAAACTATTTAAATGCAACTTTTGTTTATTGTCATTTTATATTCATATATATACATGTTTATATCACTGTCATGTTTATTGTCATATATACATGTAATCAAACATGGCTCATAATAACATCTTGAAATTTGTAATATACAGATGGCTTCTGAAGCAGCGCAGAAAAAGCGCGGCTTGGGTGGGGGGCCTAGTCATGTGCCCAAGGCCCTTAGTAATCCAGATGATCGGATTCTTATTCAGATTCGCCCTCCTCCGAATAGCACGTACGTCCCGCATATATCATTTATATATAAGCATTTAAGATTCTATTTATTGTATATTGGTAATGTTTAATTGATATTATATTGGTAATGTATATGAGTTTGAATTTTTTATTGCTTTAATTTGCATTCAATCGTTATTGTTTTGGTCTTATATGTTGTATTGAAAGTTTGTATATTTCTCTTGGTTTGTGTATTGGGTGCCTAGAAATGTCCATATATGCATGTCGTCGTGCATGTGGCTAGTCTATATTACAGGGGAGACTCTGGCGAATTTTTTTTAAGTATAAGTTTGAAAAATGTTCATAAGTATTATAACTTAGATATAATTTACTTTAATATATGCTAATTGATGTTGTATATTATAATGATTTTTCAGATAATAAGATCGTCAAGTGTATATCATAGCTGTGTTTACAGAATTGGCCTACACCTGTGATTACGTGGGCGAGCACACCTATCGCCCACAAGGATGCTGTTTGGGCAGAATTTCAGGTATGTTTTTTTAATTATGACAAAGGATAATTATTTAGTATTCGAAGGATAATTATTTAGTAATGTTTTTATTGTTGTTTTATTTGCAGAAACGGTATAGATGGGAGGACGCGCAGGCTTCAGTGATACATACATTATTTTGGCAGAAGTGCGCGGTCCGCACCAAAGACAATTTGAATAAAAAAAGACAAAAAGCCCTTCACAATGCAGAGATCGACCCTCCAGGCCAGGGAGAAGATTACATGCACGAGCATAGTCCCTGGTGGTGCACCCAGGCCATATGGGCTGAGATGTGTGCCCAGTGGAGGGCTGAGAGCTGGGTGAAAAGACGAAAGACTGCCGCTAGCAACAGATCCTCGGGTGTATCTGAAGGCGAAAAGGCTAAAGAGACATACAAGGGCGGTAGTATTTCACAGTTACAGCATATCACTGCCAGGGTACGTATTTAATTATAAGTTTTAATATGTTTAAAATCATGAATTGTAGAAAATATATCACATTTTTACTTAGTAATATTATGCTTTTTTTTGTATATGAATCTCAGTCTCAAGGTACACCTATCCATTGGCTGGATGTGTACGTGGCCACCCGTGATGGTCTGCCTGAGGCTATCCAGATAGCGGTAATAAATTTTAACAACTTGATCTTGTTTATCAATGCTTACAGAATTAATTTATTTTTCACTATTTAATTGTTAACATGATGACAGAACACTTATAAGCGTTTATTGAATGAACGCTAACTTGAAGGCACTCCACGTCCGTCTATTGATCAAGAGTTGTGGGAGAGGGCGTCTGTTGTGAAGAAGAACTACATTAAAGGTCAAGGACAACGGCGACGCCCATCCTTCAGTGGCTCAGGCTGCTCTTCTACCCAGTCTACACAGTCATCGAGCCATCAAGCTGTTCATACTCTGGTTGACTGTGTTAGAGCTATATGTCAAGATTGAAATCTTCTGACGATACTGGGCGGGCATTTGGGGGCTCTGGATCCTGAGGAGTTAGCTAAAGCAGTGGCGGCGGTAGCAGCATCACAACATGGGGATGGCGACGAGGTATAAAATCAATTTGTTGTATATATTGTCGTAATATACCAATATTAACATAGTTAGTATATATTTGTAACTTATTTTATTATTTTGTTAATTACAGGGTGATCAAGGAGGCGATGATGCTTGACGTACCTGCTTTATATATATATATCACTTTTATAGTTATAGTATAAGCTTGTACTTTTACAAGTTTTTCTTTACTTGTATGTATGTTACTTAAACAAGTTTTGAAATGTTATTATTGCATGTGTATGTTCATAACTTGTATATTCAGTTATGTTATTTAAACTAGTTTTGAAACTAGTTTGGTGTATGTGTTGGTGGGTACAATGGATGTTTATTTTATTGTGTATGCTGCTTATCTTGTTGTGTATGTGTGTTGGGATAAAGCAGGTACAAAACAGGTACAGGTTTTTAGGAATTTTGCAAAACAGTAAAAATCTGTTTATTTTTTTCATATCAGCGACCGCATGTGGTCGCTGATACTTATTAGCGACCGAATTTATATTTGAGACTATCAGCGACCGCATACGGTCGCTGATACCGGTCGCTGCCACGTGGACCACGTCAGCTTTGTTCATGGTCCATGCTGACTCAGCTCAGCGACCGAATTTATCATTTTGGTCGCTCTTATTGGTCGCAGATATGGCGGTCGCTAATAGTGGTCGCTGATGTGCGCCTTAGCGACCAGATTTTGTGCGACGCCGATTAGCGATCATATGCGGTCGCTGATATCTATCTGCGACTATATACGGTCGCTGATGAGCGGTCGCTGATAAACATTTTTCTTGTAGTGAATTTTGTGGACATAACCTAGACGCATGGCCTCCCATGTAGGAAGGTTTCCTTGAGCACTTCCCAAAGATTTCAATTTTTAAAATAGTTATTGACTATACCTTTATGTAAGGTGCCATTGTGACGTGCTATCCAAGGTTGGGATGAGAGTCACAGTTGGTATATATTTGTATCAAAACTCACAACATATGTGTTGTTATATTTTGCATGACAATTGTAATAATAAAGTTGCAGTTGTTTTCTGTACCATGTATTTGGCGACTCAGAATAGGTTGGATGGATTGGATCTATTTTGGGGGGGCGTCACATTAATAAACCTAATGTAAGCATCCTCAATGATCATTTTAACATTGAGAATAGCAACTACAGGTTGAGGAAAGATTACTTGAACATGAATGTAAAACATTACGATAAACCGTAACCAATGTTAAACAAATCTAATGAACGATTAGATTGAGAAGAAGGGTAAGATACGTTAGAAACCATAAATGTCTGACTATGACCTAACATGGTATGTTACATGATTATGTATTGTAGAGACCTTAAAGAATCAAAGAGAATTTGTATTGACTGTAGAAGACGCCAAAGGAAAGTGTTCTTGTGATGCCCCCAAATCCGGTTATCTTCCAACCCGACAGATGGTGCTACACGGTGCTACAGTTCACACAAACATTCAATTAAAATGCCTCAAAAGAACGAATATGTCTTATATATTTTCCAAAATAATATTACCATTCCCCAGGTTCTTTATAACCGTTACATTTGTGCTTGTCATAATATCAAATATTATTATTACAAACCTATACTGTTACATAGGTAATCTACGGGTTCGCCTTAGCCTTCCCTTTATCCTTGTTGGATCCTTCGGTCCGTTCGGCCTTAGCTGCATTCATATGGTTCAAGCAAGAGTGAGCCTAACTAGCTCAGCAAGTACAAAAATTTCGATAAAATAGCATGCTTGAAACATAAGAATTGTATATCTTCAATAACTGAACAATAGTTACGAAATACTATCGATAATTCAAAATAGCACTTCTTTTCCTTCAAAACGTTTTACAATGACAATATTTAGTAAAACATCAATTCCGGTCCAAGGCCATGAGCATTTCATAATTTCTTTAAAAAGGACAAATCGACACTAAGTTCGTAAGTCCGACATAGTTTACGAGCACGTCTAGGTGATCAGCCTATAATACTCTATGTTGATCAACACTACATTCATTAAATGTATGCATGTTTAAGTTGTGACAACCTCACGTGCCAATCGTTTGACGACAAAACATTTTAGCATACTCAGTCTTCATTTGAAAATCACACCAATATAGTTTGGTAAAACATTGACAATACTTTAATAGATTGTAAGAAATCCAACATATCGTAAGTCTAGCCGAAAGAATTGGCTTTGACTTCATCAGACATTAGTTCATGCGTAAGAATGCATGAATCACAAAGCTTGTCAATATTTAACTTAAACTAGGGTTAGAACACTTGCCTTTAGCGTCTGCTACTGTTTATTACACATGCACTTTAAGTGTGACGCCCCCAAAATAGGTATACAACACCCATTCTGAGTTGCCAAATACATGGTACAGAAAGCAAACTACAACTTTAATAATACAATTATCGTGCAAAATACGACAACACATACTGTGAGTTTAAATACAAATATTGTCTTCTAGACAATATCCACACTCAAATAAGTCCTCATTACAATTATTCAAACACTATTTTATAGAAATAGTGAGGACTGTTAAAACATCTTTCTAGAACCATCACTCCATACCCCGACTAGATCCTGCTATGTTCTCACCTCCTGAGAAGAAAAATAGAACAAAAAGGAAAAGGGTGAGCTCAACTAGCCCAGTAAAGAATATTATGACTAAGATAATATACAACAAATTATCGTTAGTCTTCAACAGGGAAAAATATGATAGAATATAATCGACAACAAGTTTTAGATCAACAACTGCAGCGGAAACAGCAAACCATTAGTAGAGTCAAGTAGAGAAAGAATTCTACTATCTTCTAAGATTTAAAAGTCCATCATCAATATTTTATCCCTGTAACATCAATTAATAATCATCTTTATCCAAATATTCATCTTTGCACTACAGGCCAAAGATATTCATTTGTATCACCTGTCAGTCATGTTCATCTCAACACCTGTTCATCTTTACACTACAGGCCAAAGATATTCATCAAGTAATCATACATCTTTGCACTACAGGCCAAAGATATTCAGTAATATCATCATTTTGGACTGAGGATGATGAAAAATATCTTGAAGAGAACGAATCCAGTGAGACAGAAGGACAAATATTAAGGATTCATATAACAGTTTATCCAATATTCATAATACTTCATAATAATCAATTATGAAGCAGAATTCAAAAATAAAGATCAAAACATGGATACAATCAAAGATAGTAACCATAATAGGCATCTTGGACAAAAGAGAAAATTTTATTTTTCGGTGAATAGTGCCGTATACGTGAATAGTAACGTACACGTGAATAGTAACCCGACACAAAAAGTTCCAAATTTGATAAAAACTCATGTTAATATTTCAGCATAATGATATTGAAGAAAATAATATCATTTAAGAAGAAAATAATATCCCTTACCTCAAGATATCAGTACTTCTGGTCGGAATACCGGTATAAGGCTGAAAGAAACTTGCTCTGATGAATAGGAACTCTCAAAGTATCTAAATACTCACAAAATACACTCAATAATCTAGAGAGAGAGAAAGAGAGAAAACTTGTTTCTGGTGTGATTTTCAATTCTAACTTAGCCCTCTATTTATAGGAAAATTTTAGTAGGCTTGACCTGCAACCTGATGGCTTTACCTGCTACTATTCCCACCCACCACATTTGAAATATAATTCAGCACTTTTCTTCACCAACCAAGAGTGGGGCCCACCAATTCTAGAATTTTCCATCAAAATGATAAATTTCGAAAATTCAACAATTTCTGAACCAGTCATCTCGTAAAATTCATAATAAATCATACGTTCATTTTTAATGGTTCAAAATTTGTGGACATATACTCAACTTATATATGTATAACATATCCAAAAATTACTACGATCCAACGGTTGGATTAAAAATTATAACCCCCGCAAAATATCTCAAAAATCCTGATTTTTAATACCTCCATTCCGACAAAAATATTGATAAAAACCTCAACATTAACTCCTTCATTTTTAACCACAAAAATGTATCTCTCATTTATATCCACATAAAGTAAATATTTCCTTATCATATGAATCAATAATTAATTATTCATAAATAATATTACAGAATCACATTTATGACAACCAAGCCGTTCCCAGGAAAGATGGGGCTTTCTAATAAGGATTTCTCCTTACTGGCGCGCAATTAGATGACCAAACCTCTCCTTAGACAGAACTTTCTAGACATTGTCAATAATGTTATCTAATAATATTATTCAAATAATATGAATTATTGATCTGATAATAAAAAATACTGTGCAGCAGCAATTATTAAAACAACAATAATATAAAATATCAACGCAGCAATTATTGAATCAATAAAATAAAATATTGAACAATAACTACTATAACAATTATTGAGTAGTGCCTTCTTACGTAAAAATTAATAATTGGTGCAATATCGTGTGCTACTGTATTTTAACCACCGGGTATTTCAACAGTATTAACGGTAACAACTACGCCGTTATTTATAAACAACTTATACTTGTCGTTTTCTTCATCCAATCGCTTTCCGTTATGGGGCCCACACAAGGCTGCGCCGTCGTACAAATATTCCCCGACAGCAAGAATATTCCACGACCAAACGAATATTCCCCGACAAAATGAATATTTTATAACCACTTGCTTATTTTACAAAATTTGCACATTTCACCCATAACCAAAGTATTATATTAAATTAACCCCTTATTATTCACAATAATATTTAGAGAAAATTTGATTTTATTCATTAATAAGTTGAGGTCTTACAACCTCCCCTCCTTATGAAATTTCGTCCTCGAAATTGACGTACGTACCTGATGTTTCAAAAAGGTGAGGATACCTCGCTTTCATTTCTGATTCCAACTCCCAGGTCATTTCTTCAATAGCATGGTTTCTCCACAAAACCTTAACTTGTGGTATAACCTTCGTGCGTAGGACATGCTCTTTCCTATCCAAGATCTTAACAGGTACCTCCTCGTACGTTAAATCTTCAGCTATCTCGTCTGGTTCTAACTCAATAATGTGGTTCGGGTCTTTAACATATTTACGAAGCATATATATGTGAAAAACATTATGAACACGAGACATGTTTGCAGGTAATGCGAGTCTATATGCCACATTTCCTATTCGCTCAAGAATCTCAAATGGACCAACAAATCTTGGATTGAGCTTTCCTCTCTTTCCAAATCTTGTAACTCCCTTCCATGGTGCAACACGTAACAATACATGATCCCCAATATTAAATTCCACGTCCTTCCGATGAAGATCCGCATAACTCTTTTATCGATCCTGTGCCGTTTGTATACGTTGTCGAATCATTTGGATCTTCTCTGTAGTAATGCATACCAACTCTGGTCCCAACAATGTTGCTTCACCCACCTCGTCCCAGTATACTGGAGAATGATATTTTCTTCCATACAACGCCTCGAATGGAGCCACACCTATGTCGCCTGATAACTGTTGTTGTAGGAGAATTCCACCAATGGTAGGTACTTATCCCAACTCCCTTTGAGATCTAGGACACAAAGTCTTAATAAATCTTCAAGAGTTTGAATAGTCCTCTCTGATTGTCCGTCCGTTTGAGGATGGTATGCCGAACTGAATCGTAAATCCGTGCCCATAGCTTTCTGCAAGCTAACCCAAAATCGTGAAGTGAATCTTGGGTCACGATCCGAAACTATGGATACTGGCATGCCATGCAATCTCACAATCTCATTCACGTACATACTAGCAAGACGTTCAAGGGAATAAGTCTCACGTATCGGCAAGAAATGAGTGGACTTGGTTAATCTATCCACAATAACCCAAATCGCATCTATGCCTTGAAAAACCTTGGGAAGACCTGTAACGAAATCCATAGTAATGTGTTCCCACTTCCATTTCGGAATCTCAAGTGGTTGCAATGGACCCTTTGGTACTTGATGCTCCGCTTTTACACGTTGACAAGTTAAACATCTCGAGATAAACTCCGCGATCTCTCTTTTCATATTGCTCCACCAAAATGTATGTCGAAGATCGTGATACATTTTGGTACTCCCAAGATGGATTACAAACGGTGTGTTGTGTGCCTCCATCATTATTCTATGCTTCAAGTCAAAACCGTTAGGAACACAAAGTCTGGAGTTGACTCGAAGTATTCCTTCTTCATCGATTCTTGCTTCTGGAATAGCACCTTCTTGCACTTTCTTCTTCATACGCATCAGCTCTATGTCCATAGCTTGAGCAGCTTTAACTTTATCGATTAAAGTCGGTTCTACTCGTATATTTGATATCATCATGTGGGTACTTGGAGCCTTCATCTCTATCTCCATCCTTTGCAAGTCATACAAAATGGGCCTTTGTGTTAACAACATTGCACTCGTACCCGCGTATGATCTTCTACTCAATGCGTTAGCTACTACGTTCGCTTTTCTAGGATGATATTGGATGGTATGATCGTAATCTTTCAACAGCTCGAGCCAACGCCGCTGCCGCATGTTGAGTTCCTTTTGGGTGAAGAAATATTTGAGGCTTTTATGATCTGTATAGATCTCCACTTTCTTCCCCTACAGGTAGTGTCTCCAGATCTTCAACGCAAAAACGACTGCTGCCAACTCCAAATCATAAGTAGGATAATTCCTCTCATATTCTTTGAGTTATCGTGAGGCATAGGCTATGACTTTCCCATGTTGTATGAGAATACATCCTAACCCTTTGCCTGAAGCATCGCTATAGATAACAAATCCATCCGAACCAGATGGTATTGTCAGAATAGGTGCCGAAATGAGTCTCCTCTTGAGTTCTTGGAAACTCTTCTCACATTCCTCACTCCATACGAATTTTATATCTTTTTGAGTCAGCTGAGTTAATGGAGTAGCGATTCAAGAAAATCCTTTTACGAATCTCCGATAATAACCAGAAATCTACATATTTTGATTACTGACTTAGGTTGCACTCAACTGTTACTCATATCCCAATCTTGGATAGCACGTCACAATGACACCTATCAGTTTACTACCACACAAATATGGCGTCCACTACAGAGAGTCTGGCTTCAGTGTATTCCACAAAGGAAGTCACCAGATACAGGCTCGGGTACCAAATTCTATAGTTGAATTTTTAACTCCTGAAGTTCAATAGGAGCCATTCGATATGAGATTTTAGAAATGGGTTTTGTACTGGGTTCAAAGTCGATACAAAATTCAATATCACACTTTAGGAGTAAGCCAAGAAATTTTTTCAGGAAATACATCAGGAAATTTACTAACAACGGAAATATCATTCAAATCTGACGTATTTTTGTTCAAATCCATAACATGGCTAAGAAAGCTTGACATCCGTTTTCCAATAAACGAATAACTTTATGGCTTGATATAAAAGAGTTTGACTTCAATGGTTTGGTTGCTTAAATTCGAATAACAGGTTGCTTAGGAATATGAAAACTAACAACCTTACGAAAGCAATCAATTTTGGCATGATGAGTATTTAACCAATTAATCCCTAAAATCACGTCAAATGCAAGTATCTTTAAAGAAATAAGGTCAACAGGTAATGTGATTGTGCCAACTTGGATTAAGCAAGATTTATAAGCTGTAGATGTAACGAAGGTTTCACCAAACGGAGTTTCAACAGATAAGTTAAAGTCCAATTTTTCCGGAGTCAAGTTTAAACGTTGAGCACAAGCAGGAGAGATAAAAGAGTGGGTAGAACCGGTATCTAGTAAAGTATAAACTTCGCAAGAATTTAAGATTAGCTTACCCGTGATCACCTCGTTCGGGTTTCTCGCGTTTTGGCCAGTCACGACAAACGCTCTTCCAGGAACTGCTGATTTTGACTTATCCGGGACAGCTTTTCGAGTCACCATCCCCGCTGAACTTGGTTTTGCTACAGAACACTCTCGAGATATATGACCCTCCTTTCCACAGTTATAACATACCTTAGATTGTTGTGGGCAGTTTGGGCTGATATGTCCCTCTTTCCCACATTTGTAACATACGACCGGTGGTCGTTCCCCTCCCCTAGAAACAGTATGTTTGTGCTGACGTCTTCACGTTATCATTGTTGTACCTTCTCTTCTTGAAATCTCCTCCCGACTCGCTCCTTCTATTATCACGACCACGATTACCACCAGAGTGGTTACCACTTTTGTCCGAATGTTTTCCTCCCTGCTGGTTTTCATTGCTTCGATGACTGCCGCCACCGGTATGACCCTGGTTGTGGTCCCTTGGTTGCACATACTCATTATCTCGCTCTAATAATTGAGCCCTGTTTATAACATCTGAATATAAAGAAAATTTATGAGAGATAAGATATTGTCGAATCTCGGGTTTTAGACCTCTCAGAAACATCCTTGTCATTCGTTCCTCATTTTTGACCAAATGAGGTGCAAACCTGGATAACTCTGCAAACTTCGCCTCGTACTGGGACACCGTCATGTTATTTTTTTCCAGTCTAATAAACTCTACCTCCTTCATATGACGAATACTTTCAGGAAAGTACTTGTCATTAAACAGTTTCTGAAATGCTTCTCAGGACATGTTGAGTGCGTCAGGCTGGGTACGCTTCACAGACTCCCACCAGTAGTCTGCCTCACCGCGGAACATAAAGGTGGCGAATGGAACCTTCTGTTCCTCCGTGCATCCCAAGACATCGAATATCTTGGTAATTTGCTTGACCCACGTTTCCGCCATGATCGGATCCGGCTTTCCCTTAAATTCTGGTGGTCCCAATTCTTTGAACTGCTTAGCTGTGACAAACCGCGCATTGTTATCATTTCCACCCGTATTCTGCACACGAGTCTCCCTCGTCTGATTTTGCATGAACTGCAAAAAGCTCCTAAACATTCCATCATTCATCGTTTGCTCGGTAACGTTGTTTACAGGAGGAATATTGCCTTCCTGTTGCACGTTCCCCTGGGTGGTGATCAAAGGTGTCTCTACTGTCTGATTTACTCCATTATTTACGTTCTCAGCTGCCATTCTTAAATACTGCCATAAAACAAGGGTTAATAGTCAAGTCAAATATTTTCCCTATACTCTGACCGACCAAATAAACACCAAATAAACTTAGTCAGGTCATACTAGCGAAGGAATTCTCCGTCTCTCCCCTCCTAGTTCTTGTCTCACATCTCAGCCAGGGATCATATCCCTAAGCTCTGATACCAACTGTGACGCCCCCAAAATAGGTATACAACACCCATTCTGAGTCGCCAAATACATGGTACAGAAAGCAAACTACAACTTTAATAATACAATTATCGTGCAAAATACGACAACACATACTGTGAGTTTAAATACAAATATTGTCTTCTAGACAATATCCACACTCAAATAAGTCCTCATTACAATTATTCAAACACTATTTTACAGAAATAGTGAGGACTGTTAAAACATCTTTCTAGAACCATCACTCCATACCCCGACTAGATCCTGCTATGTTCTCACCTCCTGAGAAGAAAAATGGAACAAAAAGGAAAAGGGTGAGCTCAACTAGCCCAGTAAAGAATATTATGACTAAGATAATATACAACAAATTATCGTTAGTCTTCAACAGGGAAAAATCTGATAGAATATAATCGACAACAAGTTTTAGATCAACAACTTCAGCAGAAACAGCAAACCATTAGTAGAGTCAAGTAGAGAAACAATTTTACTATTTTCTAAGATTTAAAAGTCCATCATCAATATTTTATCCCTATAACATCAACTAATAATCATCTTTATCTAAATAGTCATCTTTGCACTACAGGCCAAAGATATTCATTTGTATCACCTGTCAGTCATGTTCATCTCAACACCTGTTCATCTTTGCACTACAGGCCAAAGATATTCATCAAGTAATCATACATCTTTGCACTACAGGCCAAAGATATTCAGTAATATCATCATTTAAGACTGAGGATGATGAAAAATATCTTGAAGAGAACGAATCCAGTGAGACAGAAGGACAAATATTAAGGATTCGTATAATAGTTTATCCAAGATCCATAATACTTCATAATAATCAATTGTGAAGCAGAATTCAAAAATAAAGATCAAAACATGGATACAATCAAAGATAGTAACCATAATAGACATCTTGGACAAAAAGAGAAAATTTTATTTTTTGATGAATAGTGTCGTATTCGTGAATAGTGTCGTATACGTGAATAGTAACGTACACGTGAATAGTAACCCCGACACAAAAAGTTTCAAATTTGATAAAAACTCATGTTAATATTTCAGCATAATGATATTGAAGAAAATAAAATCATTTAAGAAGAAAATAATATCCCTTACCTCAAGATATCAGTACTTCTGGTCGGAATACCGGTATAAGGCTGGAAGAAACTTGCTCTGATGAATAGAAACTCTCAAAGTATCTAAATACTCACAAAATACACTCAATAATCTAGAGAGAGAGAAAGAGAGAAAACTTGTTTCTGGTGTGATTTTCAATTCTAACTTAGCCCTCTATTTATAGGAAAATTTTAGTAGGCTTGACCTGCAACCTGATGGCTTTACCTGCTACTATTCCCACCCACCACATTTGAAATATAATTCAGCACTTTTCTTCACCAACCAAGAGTGGGGCCCACCAATTTTAGATTTTTCCATCAAAATGATAAACTCCGAAAATTCAACAATTTCTGAACCAGTCATCTCGTAAAATTCATAATAAATCATACGTTCATTTTTAACGGTTCAAAATTTGTGGACATATACTCAACTTATATATGTATAACATATCCAAAAATTACCACGATACAACGGTCGGATTAAAAATTATAACCCCCGTAAAATATCTCAAAAATCCTAATTTTTAATACCTCCATTCCGACAAAAATACTGATAAAAACCTCAACATTAACTCCTTCATTTTTAACCACAAAAATATATCTCTCATTTATATCCACATAAAATAAATATTTCCTTATCATATGAATCAATAATTAATTATTCACAAATAATATTACATAATCACATTTATGACAACTAGGCCGTTCCCAGGAAAGAGGGGGTTTTCTAGTAAGGATTTCTCCTTACTGGCGCGCAATTAGATGACCAAACCTCTCCTTAGATAGAACTTTCTAGACATTGCCAATAATGTTATCTAATAATATTATTCAAATAATATGAATTATTGATCTGATAATAGAAAATACTGTGCAGCAACAATTATTGAAACAACAATAATATAAAATATCAACGCAGCAATTATTGAATCAATAAAATAAAATATTGAACCATAACTACTATAACAATTATTGAGTAGTACCTTCTTACGTAAGAATCAATAATTAGTGCAATACCGTGTGCTACTGTATTTTAACCACCTAGTATTTCAACAGTATTAACGGTAACAACTACGCCGTTATTTATAAACAACTTATACTTGTCGTTTTCTTCATCCAATCGCTTTTCGTTATGGGGCCCACACAAGGCTGCGTCGTTGTACGAATATACCCCGACAGCAAGAATATTCCACGACTAAACGAATATTCCCCGACAAAATGAATATTTTATAACCACTTGCTTATTTTGCAAAATTTGCACATTTCACCAATAACCAAAGTATTATATCAAATTAACCCCTTATTATTCACAATAATATTTAGAGAAAATTTGATTTTATTCATTAATAAGTTGGGGTCTTACATTAAGTCCTTAAGGTCTCTACAGTAGATGATAACATCACATAACTCCTTAGGTTATGAATAAACATACATGGTTCCGAACGAATCTTACCCTTCTTCTCGATCTAATTATGACTTAGATTTGTTATTTTTGGTTCCGGCGTTCCGTTACGTAGTTCTTACGTTCACATACAATTGACTTACTTCAACCCTAAGTGGTCATACTTAAGGTTTAACCATGTGTTAACAATGTCACATTTAAGTTGTAGTTCATTAATCAGTTAATTAACTTTCTTGTTATCATAATCTCCCTTTACTATGTAAACCCTAAGGCTGGCGCTGCGGTGTCAGCTTCCTTTACTTAAGCCGCGTTACGGCGCCAAACTCTATGCACCATAAATTTTAGACAATTTTTCTACCTAGTGAGATTCCTGGGCTCGTAACTTCTTCGTTATAAGTCCGAATTGGCTTGTTCAAAAGCTGATAGTTCACAAAACAAGTTCATAACTTATTTAAGTTCAAATTACTTATTAAAATTCTAACTTCATTCATGTAAATATGCTACAAGTTCATTTATGTTCTTCATAAGTTTATAACTTATTTAAGTTCAAATTACTTATTAAAGACTTATACGGCTTAAGTCCAATGATTATCCCATTCCTTTACTTCTTAACATATATGAACCATCATTCAACCCTTCTCTATCAAGCTATTATGGAAGAGTTGGAAGATTATGACATAGGAGGCTTACCCTTGATGATCTCTTGACTATTTCTTGTTCTTACTTCTTGCTTTAAAGTCTAAGTTTTGCTAACTTATTATCTCTAACCAATAAGCACTTTGCAAATGAAAGTTGTTGGATGAAATTGAACAAGCAACAAATGAAATCCTATGCTTGCTATTTATAGGACTTCTCTAAGTTAGGGTAAAATAGTCATTAGGTCATCCCACCTCCTTAACAGACCTCCTTACTATTCATTACTTAATACCTAAGTAAACTTGTTAACCACTTACTTTACTTTGCCATCACAACAATATCTTGGTCACCACAACATTTATCCAATACTTGGGCACCAAGATAACCCATGAATCACCCTAGTCCATTGGATCATTACATTGGGCTTAGGTTTAATTAGCTTAGCTTATTCATTTGGGGTTGCATTAAATTGCTTTGGGCTTCACATTAACAAACACTTGGGCTTGCACATCCAATTCTATTGGACTATTCAATTTGCTAAACAATCCTACAAGTCCATTTCCTTTGGCCAAAAGCCTTATACGTATTGTTTACGTATTATTCTCGTATTCTAATTCGTACACTAATTCATAATATACGATATACCATCATTCATACATACTCATATAATACTTCGTATCATACTCATATTCATTCCCTCGTACATTACATACGTTTCATACTATCATTACAATAGCTTCTTAATGCCATATTTTTCCTAACGTTCTCAAATTAAGTCCACAAGGGAAAAATTACGTTTTTCATACTTGAATTATTATTATATAATCCATCTCACCTCGATATTCTATCATTACGTATTTCTCGAAAGTTCAAAAATAACTCCTGATCGGAAATCGATGAATAGTATTTTTTAAAAAATATCTCGAAAAGCTTTTATTTTTGTCTTGGAAATTCAAACACTTTAATTCCTTAACGTAGTTAAAATACTACGACTTTCCAATGTTTCTAGGTTATAAAACGGCATTCATATTACTAACACATAATAATAACAAATAATATAATTTATTCATTATTTAATTAATTAAAAGTATTTTACAAAATATCTGAATTTCTCGGTCGTTACATTCTTTCCCCCTTATAAAGATTATGTCCCCAGAATCTCGTCTCACATTACGCAAACAACTGAGGGTAATCCTTTCTTATCTTTTCATCCAATTCCCACATTTCTTCTTCGGCATCGTGGTTCTCCCATAACACCTTTACCGAAGGTATGACTTTGTTCCGTAGAACTTGTTCTTTTCTATCGATGGTTTGAATTGGCAACTCTTCATACGTTGAGTCCTTCTCGATATGAATAGGCTCATACTCTATTACGTGCTTATAATCTGGTTTATAAGGACGTAACACAAATACGTGAAACACGTTATGTATTCGTTCTAGGTCTAAAGGTAACCCTACCATATAAGCTACCTCGCCTACCCGTTTTAACACTTTAAAAGGTCCTATAAACCTTGGACTTAACTTTCCCTTCTTTCCAAAGCGTATCTTTTCTTTCCAGGGAGATACCTTTAGAAATACATACGAGCCTACCTCAAACTCCCTATTTTCTCGATGCGAGTCTGCATACTTCTTCTGTCTGTCTTGTGCTGCTACGAGACGCATCCGTATCAACTTCACTACATTCGCTGTTTGCTGCACCAATTCTGGCCCTAGAATTCGGCGTTCTCCCACTTCGTCTCAACACAATGGTGTTTTGTACTTCCTCCCATATAAGGCTTCGTAAGGCGGCATACCTATGCTTACATGATAACTATTGTTATACGCAAACTCTACTAATGGTAGATGATCATCCCAACTACCTTTGAAATCCATGATGCAAGATCTCAACATATCTTCTAACGTCTGAATTGTCCTCTCGCTCTGCCCATCAGTTTGTGGATGATATGTCGTACTCAACTTTAGCTGCGTCCCCAACTGCTCTTGTAGACTCCTCCAAAAGTTCGACGTGAATCGTGGGTCACGATCTGACACAATCGAAACTGGTACTCTATGTCTAGAAATGACTTCCTTAACATAAAGTTTAGCTAATTCGTCTAAGTTATACTTAACCCTAATTGGCAAAAATTGAGCCGACTTCGTCAACCGATCCACTATTCCCCAAATCGCATCATACCCCTTCTGAGTAGTCGAAAGTCCCACCACAAAGTCCATCGTGATATGCTCCCACTTCCACTCCGGAATCTTCAATAACTGTAACAAGCCACTTGGTCGTTGATGTTCAGCCTTAACTTTTTTACAAGTCAAGCACCTACTCACATACTCAGCTATTTCTCTTATAATGTTCGGCCACCATAAACTCTGTCGAAGGTCTTGATACATCTTAGTGCTACCAGGATGAATCGAGTACCTCGAACTGTGAGCTTCTTATAAAACTTGCTCCTTTAATTTCGTCTCATTCGGAACCCAAATTCTTCCTTCAAATCTTAATAATCTCTCATTATCAAGACTGTACTTAATATCTTTTTCATTGGTTAACCGCTTTTTCATCTGGTCACACTCATCAATTTTGAGCTGCACCTCTTTGACTCTCTCTGCGATGGTAGATTGGATCTCCGTCACAAATAGTCTCTGTCTTGATTCACTCGGCAACTTCAACTATATCTCCAACCTAGCCATCTCTGTTATTAACTCAGTTTGAGCTGTTAACATAGACAACTTCTCCTGTCCCTTTCTACTTAAGGCATCGATAACTACATTGGCTTTTCTAGGGTGATACAGGATTTCACAGTCGTAATCCTTTATCAACTCCAGCCATCTCCTCTGTCTCATATTCAACTCCTTCTGTGTGACGATATATTTTAAACACTTATGGTCCGTGTTTGTCCCACATTTCTCTCCGTAAAGATAATGTCTCCATATCTTTAAGGCAAATACTACCGCGACCAGTTCCAGATCATGAATAGGGTAAACTTTTTCATAATCCTTCTACTGCCTTGATGCATACGCAATGACCTTGCCATGTTGCATGAGCACACAACCAAGTCCTCTATGCGAAGTATCGCTATAAACTACAAAATTTCCCGTGTCATCGGGTAATGACAAAATAGGCGCTTCACTTAACCTTTTCTTCAGTTCTTAAAAACTGTCCTCGCATTTCTCAGTCCACACGTATTTCACCGTCTTCCTTATCAAGTTAGTGATGAGTGAGTTTTATACCCATGAATTAAATGCGTTTGAGCTTAATCTTTCTGATATTTTTAAGTGTTTATGTCTATTCATACATGTTTTACATTGTCTTGTTGAAATTGGAACAAAAGTTACTTGGATCGACGTTTGGGGTTGCTAGATTTGCGTTTTTGGCTTGCTATTTACATAGCAGTCACTTCATAGCCAATTTCAGTATTGCTCCGGACCTTATTTCAAAAAACTCAAAGAATAAAAGTTGTAGATCTATGTCTCCTCTTTTCGGAACATCTTGAATCATCAAAATTGGAGTTCTAACGAAGAAGTTATGGGTATTTTCCCAAAGGACGTCGGAGTAGAAAATTCTCAAAAAAGCCCCGGCGCAGGGGCACACATTTCAAGCCTATTCCTAGTGTCAGGCGCTAAGAGATAGTGGTTCAGCGCCGTGAGCAATGCTGGGGCACTGGGGAAGGGCCTGGTCAAGCTTGAACGCATTTTGGGGAGAATTTTGACACTTTTTTGACTCCAAATTAGATTGAGTTTGTTCCTAAGCTAAAAATTGGACTTGTAGCCTATAAATACATGATGTAAAGCATAAAATAAATGGAGATTATATTGATTAGATTAGAGATACACTCCGTTAGATTAGAATATAAACCCTAGCTCTTATTAATTTTAGAGATTGAAGAAACTTGTAGACCATTGAAGAATAAGAGCAGGAGTTTGAGGAAGATAGAGATTTGCTGACAACAGATTTATTCTTCACTCTAATCTTACTTTTATCTTTTAATGTCTATTCAATTGTGGATTCTTGGTTTTTATTCATTAATCATGAACTAATTCTTTTATTAAGACTACAAATTGAATATTTTATGTCTATGAATTAATTATTCAATTTATTCCAATTATTTTTGTCTAGGTGAACTGTTTATCATGTCTTGCACTTTTTAATTAATTATTTGGCCAGTAATTACTGTGTTACTCTAGAAGGATTCGGGAGATGAAATCTAGGGTTGGAACTGGACATGATAACATATATGCTTAATTATTTGCATGAGATGAATAATTAGGGTTGTGAATTGAATATGAATATATGTTCACTGCATGTAACAAATTGGGAATTGGAACTTAATGGGTTTAATTTAATTATTTTGCATAGGAATATCGCAGGATTAATTTAATTGAACAAAAGTTAACTGATCACTTGAAAAAGGGCTTTTAACACTTAGAGTTCCTGTTAACAATTCAGGAAGCATAATAATTGGGTTAGTTGGATAATTGGTTTATAGTACATAATTTTGGGATATTGTAGTCTTAATCTTTATTTATTTGAATTCATTCATATAGTCTTAACCTTTATTTAATTGGATTAATTTCTAAAGACATCTAGTTTATTTAGTTAATTTAGTTTTCTTAATTCAAAAATCTTAAATCAATTGTTTAGCTAATATTGATTTTGTTAAGAGTTAGTACTTGGTAATTTTTATTAAGTAATTCCTCGTGGGAACGATACTCTACTTACACTTTATTACTTGTTGACCGTGTATACTTGCATGAATGTTTTGATTGCGATATCGATCAACAGTTAGTCCACGGAGTAGCTATCTTCAAAAAATCCTGGATGAATCTCTGATAGTATCCCGCTAATCCTAGGAAACTTTACACCTCAGTCGGCATTTTCGGTTGTTCCCAATTCATCACGGCTTCCACCTTTGCTAGATCTACTGAAATCCCTTCATGGTCAATGACATGACCTAAAAATTGTACCCTTTCTAGCCAAAATTCACACTTAGTGAACTTCGCATATAAATTCTCCTTTCTTAGTGTCTCCAACACTATTCTTAGGTGTTCAGCATGATCTTCTGGCGCCTTAGAATAGACAATAATATCAACGATAAACACCACGATGAACTTGTCCAAATATTATTTAAACACTTTGTTCATCGTATCCATAAATGTAGCTGGTGCATTAGTTAACCCAAATGACATCACCAAAAACTCGTAATGACCATAACGAGTCCTGAATGTCGTCTTCGGTACATCCTCCTTCGTAAGCTTCAGCTGATGATACCACATCCTCAGATCTATTTTAGAAAAATACTTTGCCCCTTTCAACTGATCAAAAAGATCATCGATCCTGGGCAATGGGTACTTATTCTTTATCGTTAACTTGTTCAACTCTCGGTAGTCGATACAAAGTCTTAACGATCTGTCTTTCTTCTTGACAAATAGTACAGGTGCTCCCCACGACGAAACACTCGGTTATATGTACTTCTTGTTTAATAGTTCTTATTACTGTACCATTAACTCCTTCATCTCTACAGGCGCCATACGGTACGGTGCCCTTGAAACTGGTGCCGCTCCTAGCACAATGTCTATTACGAACTCGGTCTCCCTATCCGATGGAAGACCCAGTAATTCACTTAGAAATACATCCATGAATTCACTCACTATAGGTATTTGTTCCATGGTCGCTCTCACTCTCTGGGTATCAATAACATGGCACAGATAACCTACACACGTCTTCCTCAATAATTTCCTAGTTTGTGTCATGGTAAGACAACACGAACGTCCCTGCGATTTATTACTATAAAATACTACCTGAGATTGTCTCAACGTTCTAATATTCACACATTTCTTTTGACAATCTATTATTGTCCCATGATTAAACAACCAATCCATTCCGAGAATACGTCGAATTCTCCTAACTTTATCGGTATCAAATCTATCGATAATTTACAACCCCGTATGTCTACGCAACAACTCCTATAAATATCTTCAACATGAATTATCTCTTCGTTTGCTACGTTAATATTTAAAGGTATAGGCAACTTTTCGGGAAGTAATCCTAATCGTCTAGCAAAATCACATGCTATAAACGAACAAGTAGCACCCAAATCAAACAGCACGTAGGCATTTAGGTCGTTGATCGAAATAATACCTGTGACTACGTCCCCTGATGCAACTACATCTTGGACTCTTATATTAAAGGTACGGGCCGTCGGCCTACCCAGCTACGCTGGACCAGTAATAGCTAACTTACTACTATAAGCGCCTTTATTCCCGTCCGTCCCCTTCTTCGGGCAGTTCTTCACCATGTGGTCAGTTGACCCACATACAAAGCATCCGTGATTTTTCTTCAGACTTGGACAGTTAGGCGATATATGCCCCTCCTGTCCATAGTTATAGCATACTGCATTCCCCTTGAGACAGACTCCTAAGTGAGTCTTCCCACAGGTCTTGCAGGCCTCTGTAAGAACCCAAATTTTTGGAAAATATTTGTGAAGACCCCAAACTCAGGTACTTGAAACCCAAATTCGGTTCATCACGATACCATTTCTATGAGCGGAATAATACTAATAATAATAACAAATATAAATATCAAACTTAACTTACATTTATCAGAGTCTAATCCCAAGTACGTAACCTTTAAACATTCATTACAAATCATGATAGATAATATATGTCATACTTGTCTTAATAATACCAAACTATTACATAAGATAACGTTCATTCATTCATTCAGCAACCTTTTCCATTTTTCTTGTTCTTAGCAGAGCTCTCTGATCGTTCACACTTAGCTAAAACCATTTAAGTTAAGCAAGGATGAGCATTTGAGTGCCCAGCAAGTAATAGCAATTATATATATATAATCTAAAAGAATTTAAATATTTTCTTTGTACTATTCTTCTACAACAAGTCAATAGTTGTGAAGTATTCTGAACCGATAATAATAACATAACAACTCTCTTTCAAATTTTTGAAACTACATATAGACTATAACTGGGGTTATGGTGGCATGCCATGAACATTGTTTTCATTTTCGAAAAGGTTAAACAGAAATTCATCTGTAAACCGTCATAACTTACGGGCGTTAGGTTGTACTTCCCATGGGCCTTGTACTGATCAATACTACATTACAAGAATGATAGGATCGTTCACTCTGTTCCGCCTTGAGCACATAAAAGTTTTCCCGTGTAGGGATGTTCATACTTGTCTGGGTTCTAAATCAAAGGTTTTATCTTATTCAACAATAATATATAATTCAACATTTATGTATACGGGTAATTGACAAAGGTATATCAACATGTGATGAAATACAATGATTATCTAAGTGGGGACACTTGTTTAACCATTTACAGAAATTAACGAACAGAATATATATATCTGAATTATCATATACTAACATGTTGATAATCAATGAGCTTATATAATATAAGGTTCATAATCTGTACAGTAATAATATAATTTAGAAACATTCTTACTCATGTCCATTGCATAAAGAAAATGCAAAGGTAAGATACTTGCCTAAAGCGCTGCTTACAGTTTGTAATTTAGATTTATCGTTTATCTCGCGACCTATCATTAATAAGATCGTTCGTTCGATTAGAATAACATACTATAACACATAACACTGCTTATTGCAGTCAGCACATACCCTAATCACATTGGCACATATGTTTAATAACCATTGAATCACAAATAACCATATATCTCAATAAATTATCTAAGTTCAGATCAATTTCTGAAATATGTTGGTGTACCGACGACTTTATCGGGTAATTACCGAGTCTAAGACTCTATCGTGTAATTCCACATCTGTAAGTATCGGTCATATTATTTATAAATGACTTATAATAATTTTTAAACATTTATTATAATTTATCATGAATTTTCAAACCTCGGAATCATATTTAAATGATTTAAATACTAATCAATTCTATTATCATTAATATTTAATTAATATTAAACTATTAATGAAACCATTGCCAAAATATTAAAGTTATTTATAATAACTTAAAATACTTTTAAAGCATTAATAGTACACTTAAATAATTTTTAAAAGAATTAAAATCATTTTTAACTAATTATCATTAATATTAAAATATTAATGTATTACTTATCAAAATATTAAAAGTCATTAATTATAACTTGAAATATTTTTAATTCATTTATATCATTTTTGAATGATTTTTAAATAAATAAAACCATTTTAAAACTATTTATTTAATATAATTATTAAATAAATCTAATATCATTTAATATTAAATTAATATCATTTAATAATGAAATTATCCTTTAAATATTAAAAGTTATATTTTATAACTTAAAATATCTTTAAAAACTTTATTTTCATTTAAAATGATTTTTATAATATAAAAATCATTTTTAAACTAATTTATTTAATATGAGTATTAAATAAATCTAATATCATTAATATTAAAATATTAATATTTTTCATGACAAAATATCAAAAGTTATATTTTATAACTTAAAATATTTTTATAACCATCATATAATTTTTATATAATTTTTAAATCATTAAATCTATTTTTCATAATTTATTTAATACATTTATTAAATAACTTAATTACCATTAATATTAATTAATTAATGAAATTTCATCACAAAATATTGAAAGTCACTAAAAATAACTTAAAATATTTTCTTTTACCATAATATTATTTTTCATGATTTTTCATGTATTAAAATTATTTTTAAATAATTTATTTAATATTATAATTAAATAAATTAAATACGATCTATATTCCAAAAATATTAAATATTTATGAAATATACTCAAAATAATTAAAAACTATTTTTTGGACTTTAAAATAATTTTTCAGAATTTATTATGTATTTTTAATAATTAAAAACTATTTTTATTAATTTTTAAATAATTTCCAGAAAATAATAATAATAAACTGTCGCTAAAAGACCCTATAGCGACAGACCCGTCGCTATAGGTGTTCTTGAGTGTTCTTGATGAAAACCCAGAACATCGTGTCAGAGTTCCGGGTAGTACCTTTGACCAATAATAATTCCTAGTTCATGATGTTTCTGGGCTAGATAATGGTCAGTTCCGGTATTGATGCAATACTACATGATCTAACTATCATCAGGGCTAGAATGCATCGCACAAGCAAGATCAAGACTTCTAAAAAGTCTGACAAAGTTGTTCTTCATTTTTGGGTTTTCCAGAAATGAAGAACAGTTGCTACTACCTCCTTTGGATACTTATAACATGCATACTAAGATTTATTTGTGTGATATGAAGGTTCACATATGTAGTATAGATATCCGTGTAGAAGTTTACAACCTTAAAGCATCTTAAAAACAACATAAAAAGGAAATCTGGGTCGGTCAAACGTATGGTCAGAAGTTGTTCTTGAACGAATTCTGGGTTTCCCAGAATTCTTCAAAGTTGGCGGTCAACGCATGTTTGACCTTGAATTACTCTCACCTAGTTATGATCTAAGTGATATAATGACTTTACTATGTAGTATACTTATCATACTACAACATGAAAATAACAACAAGACCAAACAATTAAACGACTGCAAGATCAGAGGACAAACAAAACTTGTCAGAAATTCTGGGAAAATTCTGGGTAACCCAGAAACAGACTTTATGCTCGGTCAACGTACTTTAACCGCTTATAACTGAAGATCTGGACTTGCTATGACCCTATTTCCAATTTCATATCATAGTCCTCATGTCAGGCTACCGATTTAAAACATAAAACAGACAAATCAGTTAACACATAAAAATCTAAGGCCTCTGACATTCGACTGTCAGGCCATTTTTTTCATTATTTCCAGATTTTCAAAAATGCTAGATTTGAGGACTTTGATGTTATGGATCTTGGATTTTACAACCCAGATCACTTATAGACACCCTAATATATAACTTTAACAAATCAATTACAACATCTAACAACAAATCATAAGATTTAAAATTTTGAAAGTTTATACCTTTCTAGCTTGGAATTTTGATTTCTGACTTATGATCTTGTTCTTGGCTTGCTAATACTTAATTATGGCTCAACATTTAACTCTCTCTCACTCTAAGATCCAAAAATCTAGAGAGAAAGGGGACTTGGACAAAATGAAAAATAAAGAGACCATTTTTCTCTCTTTAATCTCTTATAAATGAATTGATGCAATGACATGGCTGATAATTTTGGCTGAGATAATGGATATAGAGCACATGGAGTAGTTAGGGTTGTTCAACAACTCACATTTGGCTAGATTTGCAAGTTATGTACAATAATGTAATAAGGGCATTTTAGTCATTTCCTTTTATTTTTAATGACATTTGTGTAATCTTGTCACAAACCCTTAAGGTTTAGGGTTTGGACCATTTTAGGGTTTAAAAAAAACAAAAAAATCTAGGATTTCCAAAATAAATAACAATTTAGTTTCTAAAAAAATAATTAAGGTTTTCTTAATTAGTGTAGGTTTTCTAACATTTAGAAATTAAACACTAAGTTCAATAATTTAATAATTATAATTAAACTTACTAATTTAACAATTAGTGCAAATACTTAGCAATTAGTACTACCCATATAACATTTAGGGTTACTAATTATAACTTAGGGTTTTAATTATAAAATTAAGATTTTCTAATTACATAGACTTGATAATTAGGTTTATATTTTACTAATTATCATTAAGCGTGCCAAAATAAAAATTAGGGTTTCATCTTAGCAAATTAGAGTTTCTAATTTAGAAATTAGATTTTCTAATTTAGAAATTAAGGTTTCCCGAAATTAAGATTTCTAAATACTAATTAGGGTTTCGCTAATTAACATTTAATTCTACAATACATAATCTTAAGCACAATAACACAGCTACATAACAACCTCGAACTCATAATCGAGTTCCAAATTAGGGTTTCCATTTATCAATAAGTTAATTATTGATTTAAGGTTTCCAATTTAAGAAATTAGGGTTTTATCATAATACCCCATAATTGACCAACCATTGTCAGTCCACAAAAATACGATACATAATTACAGCACTGAAAAATTAAAATATAAGATTATTGTATTATTATTCTTATCCATTGATAAAAATACAAAATTAGGGTTTGAATTCCATATATGATTTATTCTTTATATATAACATTATTAATTAAGTTAAAATAATTAACTTAATTAATCTTGCATAAATAAAATAAACAATTATTATAATAATTCTAAAAATTATTTCATATATTATTTAAATAATATATAATCATATTTTCATAGAAAATAATTAATAAAAACATTCTTGCTATAAAATTAATTATTAAAATAATATAATTTATAATAATCAATAATTCTAAATAAAATAATTTGTAAACATTCATGTAATAAATATATTTTTATCTATTACATAATTACATACACATATTATCTTGTACAAATCCTCATCCTTAAATTAAAAAAAAAAATTATACGCAAAATTCCTGATTTATTTATATAGAAAATATCGGGTTGTTACAATATTAAAATAAGAATTTAGTAAATAAAATTCTTAAAGTATGAGACGGGTTCGACTAAGAATATATATATATATATATATATATATATATATATATATATATATATTTATGCATTGTGAGGCATGTAGTATTATGTTTCATAGGATAATATGAACTATGTAATAAGTGACGTTATATTTAATAAATATATATCGTTATTATATATTTGTTATAAATTGTAGAGATGAATTAATATGAAGATGGATAAAATGTATCTATTGATGTTAAAAAATTTATGTGAAATTATTTTATAATAGTAAGTTGGTGACATTAAATATCTTTGATAATCACCAATTTCTTGAGTATATGTATGAGTATGTATCAAGTCTAAGGCAGTGCCACCGTACCCTTTAATGGTGGATGTATAGGAGATGGGCTAAACAATGCCTTCAGAGAGCGGAGGTATATACGAATTTGTAACCGATCTAACTCACTGTGAAAACAGTGTAGACGAGACGAAAACAAATTTGTTGGTTATTTGTGGGAAACCATTTAGTGTACTATATTGAATACCATTAAAGACTCGATGTGTGCTAGGTTTGGACTTATATATATGTACGTTGTTGACGAAAGAAGTAAGTCGATATATCTTTAGATAAATATTGGTTAATTAAGTTATATTATATAATATTATAATACAATGATAAAGCCTTGTGTGGTAGTAAATTGAATGAAAAGAGTAATTCACTTAAATAAAATGGTGAATTAATGCATGTACTTTACATGAAGAAAATGAAATGATTATGATAATTAAATTTACTATTTTCATATATTACATATTATGATAATATATGAAAGGATTTAATACTTGAAAGATGATAATGAAAAATGGATGATGAATAATATAAGAAAATCAATATATATATATATATATATATATATATATATATATATATATATATATATATATAAGTGAATATTGGTTAGAGATTTATATATTAGATTAATATTTGAGATGCGGCTAAATGTAAAGATTGAAGAAGTTGTCTTAGGACAATCGGATAAATATACTTATAATTGTATAATTTAAATAAAGGAGTAAAGGTTAATTACTCTAAGGGTAATGGTTATTTTTGTATTATAAGTATAAATTCATAAGTTAAATAATTTAATATCAAGGTAAAGTGTGACACCTAAACTTTACATTAAATGAATAAATAATGAGAATGAGAATAAGCTTAATGTAAGCATGTGAGATATGCCTAGTGTGGCAAAGTGATTGAATAAGCATTCATTTAATAATTTAATGAATGAATAATTGAAGGAGATAATTTATATGTGCAATGAATAGTAGTAGTTGGTAGGAGTTAGCCACCAACTCTTTTTTGCCCCTTGTGTAATGACCATAGGAGGGTAATGGACTGGATATGAATAGAGATTATTAATTAGTGCTAGTATATAAGTTATGAGAACATGTAATGTAATAATATTACATTATGACCATATTATAAGATGTAATGTTAAGAATAATTTTGTGAGTTTATATTATTATAAGCTTGTGGACTATTAAATACTAAGTTCACATAATTATGTCTTGTGTGGCATAACTAGTAAACTTAAATCAAAGGGAGATTTAATGGGAAGCATTAAAATAAATGGTGAGTTATTAAATAATTGATATTAATTATCATTACGATAATTGGGTATATTTGTGATGATAAATTTTATGGAAAATGATGGATTGAGAATATCCAACTATTTTACGTACAATTAGCCCAATTAAAATATTATTGGATTAAAACAATGTACATGAGATATAAGATTATATATGGGTATATATTTAATATATAAGTATACTTCTTATATGTGGGTAGGTACATATATATATATATATATATATATATATGTGTGTGTGTGTGTGTGTGTGTGTGTGTGTATGTGTCCACAACTTAATTTAATGTAATAATGTTAAATCATTATAATTGATTTAATAAGTCAAAAGAAATTAACTTTAGTAGAATGGGGATCATTTCACTAATTAGTGATGAGGTAAAATTGCTTGTCCCATATTCATAGTCCCAATTTATTTTTAGCCGTGTATAGGCCATTGGCCTACCCTTATATTTTCTTGAGCTCAATGATGGTAATGGTGGTGATGATGGCCAAGGGTGTGGGTTGAAGGGAGTGGTTGGAACCTTTCCACCAACTCCTTCTTGTCCATTATTCTTTTCCATTTTCCTAGGAATCAAACCATGGTGTACGAACAATGCATGGACAATGAGTTCTCTCTATATATAGCCCATTCTTCTTCATTTATCAGTTGCTAAAGAAATTGTTTGATAAGTGTAGAAAGAGTGTGAGTGTAGCTGAGCATTGAGAGAGTGTAATTAGTGCTTTGAGGAATCAAGTTAAGCTTCAAAGAGGTATAAATTCTATTTTATTCTTAATTTAAGTTTGTTAAATTCTTGCAATTCTCATGAAATTCTTTCTTAATTGATGTAGAATAGCATGTCATTGTGTTGTCTGAGGTTGTTTGCATGCTTAGAAGCATTGTAGTTGGTTTGGCTATAGATTTAACATGGTTTGTGTTGAGGCTCTGCAAATGCAGAGCCATTATTTTTTTTCCTGCTCGAAGTGGCGCGGCCACGCCACTTCTATTGTACATGACCGCGCGGTCGCGCCGGCTGCCAATCATGTATACTAATTTTTGTAGTCTTGTTCCATTCTAAGCATGCTACCTTAGTCATTATATGCTTATAAACAACCTTAACACGTGCAATGAGGATGCTATGAATATAGTGAGCCATGATTAGTTGTTTTAGTTTGATTATTCAAAGAGGACTTAAAGAGTTGAAAACTAGTTTTGATAAACTTTTTTTCAAAAACATGTTCTGACTTTGGTTGTGAATGTATCAAGTTCTGATATACATTAAAATGTGACCAATATGTTAGTTTACATTGTTGGTGAGGGTGTGTTATAGTCAAGCATGAATTGAAAAGAAAAATGCAAGTAAAAGACTATATTAGCCATATGTACATGAGTTATGCGTAAACTAAGTTTTAAACTTCAAAACATGCTTATGTAATCTATGATGTGATTATGAACGCATGATTTAGACTATGTGAACTCATCTTGCATGCTTAAAAGAATCTTACTAGTTGGCTTAATGATTTTCCAAAGGAAGTTTTGCAAAAAAAAAACAACAATGCATTATGCTCATGGTGTCTTTAAGTTCTGATCTTGAGTATATTCACAAATGATTATCTAGCATGGTCTAAAGTTGTTTTGCATGTAATAGGTTGCATAGCTTTGTTGATATATGTGTTCTTAAAGGAACTTAAGAGATTGGGGAAAACCGATTTGTTGATGAAAAACCTTGCCCGTATTTCTGAAATTGAGGCTACCATGTTAAGATATGAATATGCATAAAAACATGATTAACATGTAGGCTAGTTAGTCATATGTATCGTAAACTAATTACGGGTGGTATAGAGTAAGCATAATGAAGTAGAACACAACTTGACATACATGACCAAGATAATGTAAGCATGTTCAATTGGGACTTATTGATCTCATCGAATAAATATAATGACTAAACATGAAGGACTTTGTTAAATCAACTTGTGGAGTCTTGATTTTGTGAGACATGGAAAATCCTGTAAAGAACAAGTTTTAAGGGAGACCAAACCTATTAATAAATATCACATCATGTATGATTATGCAAGTGTTATCCGAATTGTGATCGGAGGTGCAAGTCTGGCCTAGCTTCTATGTAGCAGTCTTGGTTTGCACCAGGAGCAGCACGGCCGCGCCACTCCTCAATATAAACCAAGCACGGCCGCGCCAGCTTGCAATAATATATGTTTTCTGTAAATGGTTTGAAGGTGTTTTCATGCTTGTCTTGTTACTCTAACATGTATTATATGACCAGTACAAATCTAATGTGATAAGAAACATGCTAGGTGATAGGATTGAATGTTTAAAGATGTGATTATGGACTTTCAAATGATAAGTCCAAAAGGTATTTGTAGACTATAAAGTAATGATTAGAGAATATGATTATTTGACTTTCTGGTGACTTATAATCTGATTTGTGCTATCGGTATGTAGGATATATGATGAAGTATGTAGAAAGTTTACAACTAAGTTAAACGTATGTGTACATTTGAACTTACCTATATGAATTTTAAATTTGTCAAACACATAGCGAGTTAAGTGTGTGATAGATATAAATGTTGATGTCAAGAATGAGTGGTTAAGGTATATCTATACATACCTAGTTATTCTAAGAGTATGATGAGAAAGTGAAATGTAGGTTTTACAAACCTAGTTAGGAAACAATGTAACATTATTATTATATTAAGAATGTATAAAATATATGACTAATGGATATGAATCCATGATTATATAATTGTGTAGGGATACACGAAGAGCAATTAGCGATACGCAATTAAGTTGTAGTTGATAAACTACGAATCAGGCAAGTCTTTCAGTTCCTATTTGATATATGAAATCTATAATTGTTAGTTGAGCTATATTATGCTACGAGAATGTTGTTGTATATATATGAAATGCATATGAGATATGTATGAAATTGAAAGTTGATCTTTGATGATATACTTGTGAAGTAAATCTCTATGTCTGTTATGTGTAAAGTAACATGCGTAATAAATATTAATTGATTATGAACGCATGAACTGAGTATGATATTATATGCTACGTGATGCATGAAAACTGTTAAAATTGTTGGGCTGTCGAGCTCACCCTTGCAAATAACCACTTTTGCAGGTTAAGGACTCACCGTAAAGTTATATGCTACTTAATTGATAAAGTTCAATAGCATCAAAGGAGATTGATTGGTTTATTTAAATATATGCTCTTGAACCATGTTTAAGTTCTAGGAAATATACATGATAGTAGTTTATGATGTGTAATACATGTTAAGTTGTACTATAAGATACATAGAGAAATTCAAATCGCGATGTAAAAATTTATACATTAATTCGAATAGAATGAATCATAAAATAATTTGATTCAGGGATTTGTAATTGATTCAAGTTAAGAAATCAATAAATGATTTATTTTCAAAGGAGATTGAAAAAGTTTAAATTATTCCGTATATTTATATAACATCGAATATGATGTAAGGCAGGAATGGTAAATGACCAAGTTGTGAAACTTATAAATGTTTGGGGTCATCACATAGATCCTAGAATTGGAAAGAATTTGTTTTCTAATTTGTAACAATTAAAGTTTATTCGTTAACTTATGAATGTAAAATATAAATAGTTTGACGATAGTAGTATCGTGGCAGACCAGATCCGAGGTTCGAAGGGACCCGAATTTGGGGGCGCCATAGGTTGGTATCAAAGATGTAGGTTATAAACTTTAGGTATGTTTACCTTAGGCTATAACATGAGAGAGAGAGAGAAAAATAAAGATTAAAATATATATGTGAAGATTCAAAGAATAATCTTGAAGTATCTAAGAGAATGAGAATTCAAGAGTTTCCTAACTCCGGTAATAAAAATGTTAAGATGGTGTCTATAAGATGAAGATGACAAAGATACTAAGAATGAACTCGAGTGGAGTTTAGTTGATAATGGAAAAGAACCCTAGGGTGAATCGATGATCATGACGTGATCGGATTGACCTATGAAGTGATAAATAGTCTGTAACGACTAAGTGTGTATAACTTGATGCTATAAGAGAGTGTATTGTGAAATAGTACGAGATGAACTCTTGAGGAGTTATATATGATGAGATATAAAAAATTCGTATCGAGTAAAGAGCAAGTTAAGAGTGAGATAGAGTTAAGTGGGATTTCAGTTGAGGACTCATGTGAAAGTTGAGTTGTACAAACCTTTGTGTGGGTGGAGGCTTTGTGCTCACGCTCGGTTCCTCATAATGATAATCAATGGAATGTCGGTGTCGCGCAATTGATATGCTTATGGTGAAAATGTGATTCTTTTCTCATATCATATTGGATTGATAGAGACTATTAAGATTAAGATAGAGAATATTAAGATTTGGCGCGAGTTCTTCAAACTCATGCATATGGTAAGTTTGTGACTCATAATCATATGGTATGTTTTGAACCCCTCATCGAATGGACGCCTATGGTCTGACTAGGATAAGTTCTTAAACTCATATGATTATGGAAAGTTCTTGGATTTCCAAAGTGTGGTAAGTTTGATGAACTATATCGGATATATATATGTTATGAAGTTAGAAATTTTGGTATAGTGAGCATTGATGGTATTGAAGATTGGTAGAATGAAGTAATATAGTAAAGATTGAAGTTGATGGAGAAACATGGATTTTTTAAATCCTCTAACTCTGCTAGATTTTCAAAATTGATTGACTTCGTGCTGATGTTTGCACTTCTGTTTTCTTAGAAAACATTGGATCTTGTGATTGAACTAATGATGTTTAAAAATAATACAGTTATTCTTATGTCTATGCTAATTGTTTCGGCTAAGACAAAAATGATTTGAAAATTTTCATAATGTATTTCTAACCACGTGCATCATTTGATATGGTGTAAAAATGGTAAACGATGGAGTCATCAATGCAATCAAACCTAGTGTTGGTTGTGATTGAAAGATCGTCAGCCCACTATGGTATGATGTAATATGACAAAGTCACAAAATGGTAGAATCCTTAACATACTACTAATCTGGTACGGTATCATGTTGTCATAAAAGAATTTTTGGTTTTCTTTTAGATTATGAAGAAGGTCAATTAAGTTAGCCAAATTATATCGATTGATGTCTGAATTGTTAATAAAAGTCTAAGCTATTTGATTCGGCTAGACGACTATCAAAAAATAATTATGAAATTCAAGCATTCTTGAATATTTGTGGCAAACCAGATTGCTCTGGTGCGTATTCAGTTGTTGAAAAGCTGAGGTGAACAACCCTATAAGGGGACATATTTTTGGGGATAATGGTTCAGAGCGTAAGGCATGTAGTCGTTACAAAACACTACGTTGCGGCCCAACGTAGTGGTACAATAGGTTGGCCACCTAGTGTACATGTGGAGGGTGTTTTCAGTCTTTGTGATTGATAAACACTATAGTTTGTAGTGTGGATGATTGTGTTGAAGCACTAGTTCACGGTCTTGTATGACCCCTCAACATAATTTAGAATCCGAGTTATTCATACTACTTTCCGATTATTGAAAAATCATGGAAGATTCTTATTCTTCTGAATTATGAAAGTAGTAAGTAGAATGTTCCTTAGAAAGGAGAATGTGGTAGAATGCAAGTGAGAAAGTTATAATAAAACTTTCGAAAATAGAATGGATAAAATTATTCAAAAGAATATGTAATATTCAGAATAGCACCGAGTAAAGGAAGTTTCGGTGATTCCAAGGACGGAATCTTTATAAGGGGGAGAGGATGTAAGAACCCGAATTTTCAAAAAATATTAAAATAAGAATTTAGTAAATAAAATTCTTAAAGAATGAGACGGGTTCGAAGAGACGGGTTCGAATAAGAATATATATATATATATATATATATATATATATTTATATATATATATATATGCGTTGTGAGGGCATGTAGTATTGTGTTTCATAGGATAATATGAACTATGGAATAAGTGACGTTGTGTTTAATAAATATATATTGTTATTATATATTTGTTATAAATTGTAGAGATGAATTAATATGAAGATGGATAAAATGTATCTATTGATGTTAAATAATTTATGTGAAATTATTTTATAATAGTAAGTTGGTGACATTAAATATCTTTGATAATCACCAATTTCTTGAGTATATGTATGAGTATGTATCAAGTCTAAGGCAGTGTCATCGTACCGTTTAATGGTGGATGTATAGGAGTTGGGCTAAACAATTCTTTCAGAGAGCGGAGGTATATACGAATTAGTAACCGATCTAACTCACTGTGAAAACAGTGTAGACGAGACGAAAACTAATTTATTGGTTGTTTGTGGGAAACAACTCAGTGTACTATATTGAATACTATTAAAGACTCGATGTGTGCTAGGTTTGAACTTGTATATATGTACGTTGTTGACGAAAGAAGAAAGTCGATATATGTTTAGATAAATATTAGTTAATTAAGTTATATTATGTAATATTATAATATAATGATAAAGCCTTGTGTGGTAGTGAATTGAATGAAAGGAGTAATTCACTTAAGTAAAATGGTGAATTAATGTATGTACTTTACATGAAGAAAATGAAATGATTATGATAATTAAATTTGCTATTTTCATAATTACATACTATGATAATATATGAAAGGATTTAATACTTGAAAGATGATAATGAAAAATGGATGATGAATAATAGAAGACAATCAATATATATATATATATATATATATATATATATATATATATATATATTATATATATATATATATATATATATAAGTGAATATTGGTTAGAGATTTATATATTAGATTAATATTTGAGATGCGGCTAAATGTAGAGATTGAAGAAGTTGTCTTAGAACACTCAGATAATTGTACTTATATAATTGTATAATTTAAATAATGGAGTAAAGGTTAATTACTCTAAGGGTAATGTTTATTTTCGTATTATAAGTATAAATTCATAAGTTAAATAATTTAATATCAAGGTAAAGTGTGACACATAAACTTTACATTAAATGAATAAGTAATAAGAATGAGAATAAGCTTAATGTAAGCTTGTGAGATATGCCTAGTGTGGCAAAGTGATGGAATAAACATTCATTTAATAATTTAATGAATGAATAATTGAAGGAGTTAATTTCTATGTGCAATGAATAGTAGTAGTTGGTGGGAGTTAGCCACCAACTCTTCTTTGCCCCTTGTGTAATGACTATAGGAGGGTAATGGATTGGATATGAATTGAGATTATTAATTAGTGCTAGTATATAAGTTATGAGAACATGTAATGTAATAATATTACGTTATGACCATATTATAAGATGTAATGTTAAGAATAATTTTGTGAGATTATATTATTATAAGCTTGTGGACTATTAAATACTAAGTTCACATAATTATGTCTTGTGTGGCACAACTAGTAAAGTTAAATCAAAGGGAGATTTAATGGAAAGCATTAAAATAAATGGTGAGTTATTAAATAATTGATATTAATTATCATTATGATAATTGGGTATATTTGTGATGATAAATTTTACGAAAAATGATGGATTGAGAATATCCAACTATTTTACGTACAATTAGCCCAATTAAAATATTATTTGATTAAAACAATGTACATGAGATATAAGATTATATATGGGTGTATATTTAATATATAAGTATACTTCTTATACGTGGGTAGGTACATATATATGTGTATATATGTGTCCACAACTTAATTTAATGTAGTAATGTTAAATCATTATAATTTATTTAATAAGTTAAAAGGAATTAACTTTAGTAGAATGGGGATCATTTTACTAATAACTGATGAGGTAATATTACTTGTCCCATATTCATAGTCCCAATTTATTTTCTGCCGTGTATATGCTATTGGTCTACCCTTCTATTTGGTTAAGCTCAATGATGGTGATGATGGCCAAGGGTGTTGGTTGAAGGGAGTGGTTGGAACCTTTCCACCAACTCCTTCTTGACCATTGTTCTCTTCCATTTTCCTAGGAATCAAACCATGGTGTAAGAACAATGCCTGGACAATGAGTTCTCTATATATATAGCCCCCTCCTTCTTAATTTCTCAATTGCTAAAGAAATTGTTTGATAAGTGTAGAAAGAGAGTGAGTTTGGCTGAGTATTGAGAGAGTGTAATTAGTTCTTTGAGGAATCAAGTTAAGTTTCAAGGAGGTATAAAATTTTATTTTGTTCTTAATTTAAGTTTGTTAAATTCTTGCAATTCTCAAGAAATTCTCTGTTAATTGATGTAGAATAGCATGTCATTGTGTTGTCTGAGGTTGTTTGCATGCTTAGAAGCATTGTAGTTGGTTTGGCTACAGATTTAGCATGGTTTGTGTTGAGGCTCTGCAAATGCAGAGCCATTATTTTTTTTTTCTGCTCGAAGTGGCGCGGTCTCTCCACTTCTATAGTACATGACCGCGTGGTCGCGCCAGCTGCCAGTCATGTGTACTAATTTTTGTAATCTTGTTCCATTCTGAGCATGCTACCTTGGTTATTGTATGTTTATAAACAACCTTAACGCATGGAATGAGGATGATATGAATATAGTGAGCCATGATTAGTTGTTTTAGTTTGATTATTCAAAGAGGACTTAAAGAGTTGGAAACTAGTTTTGATAAACTTTTTTTCAAAAACATGTTCTGACTTTGGTTGTGAATGTATCAAGTTTTGATATACAATAAAATGTGACCAATATGTTAGTTTACATTGTTGGTGAGGGTATGTTGTAGTCAAGCATGAATTAAAAAGAAAAATGCAAGTAAAAGACTATATTAGCCATGTGTACATGAGTTATGCGTAAACTAAGTTTCAAACTTCAAAACATGCTTATATGATCTATGATGTGATTATGAACGCATGATTTATACTATGTGAACTCATCTTGCATGCTTAACAAAATCTTACTAGTTGGCTTAATGATTTTCCAAAGGAAGTTTTGCAAAAAATAAACAACAAAGCATTATGCTCATGGTGTCTTTAAGTTTTGATCTTGAGTATATTCACAAATAATTATGTAGCATGGTCTAAAGTTTCTTTACACGTAATAGGTTGCATAGCTTGGTTGATATATGTGTTCTTAAAGGAACTTAAGAGATTGGAATTGATTTGTTGAAGACAAACCTTGCACGTATTTCTGAAATTGAGGCTACCATGTTAAGATATGAATATGCATAAAAACATGATTAACATGTAGGCTAGTTAGTTATATGTATCGTAAACTAATTAAGGGTGGTATAGAGTAAGCATAATGAAGTAGAACTCCACAACTTGACATACATGACCAAGATAACGTAAGCATGTTCAATTGGGACTTATTGATATCATCGAATGAATATAACGCCTAAACATGAAGGACTTTGTTAAATTAACATGTGGAATCTTGATTTTGTGAGACTTGGCAAATCCTGTAAAGAACAAGTGTTAAGGGAGACCAAACCTATTCATAAATATCATGTCATGTATGATTATGCAATTGCTATCCAAATTGTGATCGGAGGTGCAAGTCTAGACTAGCTTCTATGTAGCAGTCTTGTTTGCACCAAGAGCAGCGCGGCCGCGCCACTCCCCAGTACAAACCAAGCGCAGCCGCGCCAACTTGCAGTAAGATCTATTTTCTATAAATGGTTTGAAGGTGCTTTCATGCTTGTTTTGTTACTCTAACATGTATTATATGACCAGTACAAATCTAATGTGATAAGAAACATGCTAGGTGATAGGATTGAATGTTTAAAGATGTGATTATGGACTTTCAAATGATAAGTCCAAAAGGTATTTGTAGACTGTAAAGTAATGATTAGAGAATATGATTATTTGACTTTCTGGTGACTTGTAATCTGATTTGTGCTATCGGTATGTAGGATATATGATGAAGTATGTAGAAAGTTTACAACTAAGTTAGACGTATGTGTACGTTTGAACTTACCTATATGAATTTTAAATGTGTCAAACACATAGCGAGTTAAGTGTGTGATAGATATAAATGTTGATGTCAAGAACGAGTGGTTAAGGTATATCTATACATACCTAGCTATTCTAAGAGTATGATGAGAAAGTGAAATATAGGTTTTACAAACCTAGTTAGGAAACAATATAACATTATTATTATATTAAGAATGTATGAAATATATGACTAATGGATATGAATCCATGATTATATAATTATGTAGGGATACACGAAGTGCAATTAGCGATACATAGTTAAGTTGTAGTTGATAAACTACGAATCAGGCAAGTCTTTCAGTTCCTATTTGATATATGAATTCTATAACTGTTAGTTGAGCTATATTATGCTATGAGAATGTTGATGTATATTTATGAAATGCATATGAGATATGTATAAAATTGAAAGTTGATCTTTGATGATATACTTGTGAAGTAAATCTCTACGCCTGTTATGTGTGAAGTAACATGAGTAGTAAATAGTAATTGATTATGAACGCATGAACTGAGTATGCTATTATATGCTACGTGCTGCATGAAAACTGTTAGAATTGTTGGGCTGTCGAGTTCACCCTTGGAAATAACCACTTTGGCAGGTTAAGGACTCACGGTAAAGTTATGTGCTACTTGATTGATAAAGTTCAATAGCATCGAAGGAGATTGGTTGGTTTATTTAAATATATGTTCTTGAACCATATTTAAGTTCTAGGAAATATATATGATAGTAGTTTATAGTGTGTAATACATGTTAAGTTGTACTATAAGATACATAGAGAAATTCGAATCGAGATGTAAAAATTTATACATTAATTTGAATAGAATGAATCATAAAATAATTTGATTCAGGGATTTGTAATTGATTCAAGTTAAGAAATCAATAAATGATTTATTTTAAAAGGATATTGAAAAAGTTTAAATTATTCCGCATATTTATATAACATCGAATATGATGTAAGGCAAGAATGGTAAATGACCAAGTTGTCAGACTTATAAAAGTTTGGGGTCATTACATAGATCTTGGAATTGGAAAGAATTTGTTTTCTAATTTGTAACAAGTAAAGTTTATTCGTTAAGATATGAATGTAAAATATAAATAGTTTGACGATAGTAGTATCGTGGTGGACCGGATCTGAGGTTCGAAGGAACCCGGATTTGGGGGCGCCACAGCCTCCATCCTTCTTTTTGGTTCTCCTTGCTTCACTCCAGTATTCCCAGAGTTAAACACTTTCCGCTTCTGTCCCTCGCCACTCCCGCTGGCTCCTTCAATCTTTACTCCGCCATCCACTTTTCCCTTATTCTTCTTATCCTTGTGGTACTGGCTCAAACCCTCGCTACCACCTTCGGCAATTATCGCCTTCTCTAAAATGGTCCCAAAAGAAGTACTCTGGAACACAGATATGCGGTTATAGAGCTAGGGTTTCAAGCCCTGCTTGAACTGTTGACCTTTCTTAACCTTGGTGTCCACTTGGTGTAGAGTAAACCTCGCCAGTTCATTAAACTTGGCAGCGTATTGGGAAACCATCATATCCCCTTATTTCAAGTTAAGAAACCTCATCTCCATTCTCCCCTACATACTCGTGTGAAAGAAGTTCTCGAAGAAAATCTCCTTGAACCTTACCCACGTTAGATTGTCGATACCGGCCCTAGCCTGATTGGCCTCCCACGAAAAGTTAGCCTCTCCCTTCATCATGTAGGTTGCAAAGGCAACCTTCTGGCCCTCATCGACATTTGCAATGACAAATGCCTTCTAAATTTCTTTTACCCACGTTTGGGCTTCTATTGGGTCCGTAGTTCCTTTGAACTCAAGCAGACCCATACTCTTGAAATCCTTAAACGTAGTAGCTCGGACTACTCCAGGATTTACATGGATGTTAGCCCTATTTCTATTAAATGCTGATGTTAATTGATTAACAAACTCCTGCATTATGTGGTCCTCTTCTTGGCGGCATTTTGCTGTTACAATAAACAACACATTTCGTTATTATTTGTTTCCTGTTAGTTAGTTAGTTATTATTCAAGATTAAACAATAACTTCAACATCCATTACTCAATATGCTCCAAAAAAGCCTTATATTGATTCAATCTTTGTAGTATAATACTACATCGTTTACATTATACAGCCTAAGCTGATTACATTACTATCCCGCAATTGCTTTCCAAAAATTGAGATTTACAAAAGACTACCCTTTGATATACAAAAGAGGGTTTTACGTCACTACTAGATACACAATATTTACATATCTGAAACTACTCTAGCCACTCTAGATTACATCTGCCTTAAGGCATTATCAAAATCTGCATTGGCAAGACCGGTGATAATATCACGACTGATAGTATGCCGCGTCTGTCCTGCTTCTGCGGGATAGCCAGCTACCTGCTGCTGGAAGTCGGCATGAGAACTCCTATGAATGTAGGACATTCTCCCTATCTTCTGTTTCTTGGTCTTTAGCTCCCCCTTGATCTCAAAGACCTCCTATTTTAGCTCATGAACCTTGTCCTTGGCTAAAACTCATGTTCCTGTTCCCACATTGACTCCACATCTGTCTTATCCTCCAAGACAGCCTGGAGCTCTGCTTTTAGCTCCTTCACCTCCTGACAGTTATGGAGGTTCCTATCCAACACTGTCATAAATAATGACATCATTGACTCCCCCGAAGCCATCTCTGCTGCTATTGCTACTGGGTTAAAGGGCACTGCCTCCACCTCTTCTTCCAACATGTCGTCAAACACAGACATAAGGTCTAGGCTCTCTGAGTCTCCAGACTCAACAACTACTACTTCGGGCTCTGATGCTATGGGGTTCGGTATAATCTCTATCTGATTAACTGATGTGACACCCCCAAATCCGAGTACTTCGATTCCACGGGATTTGGTGTTCACTGTACAAGCATCCTCTATCTATCTACCCATAAAAAATATCAAACCATACAATAGATAGAAATCATAATAAAATCTCTTCCCTTAAGGGTTACATCAACTGAATCATAAATAAATCCCAGGTTACTCTAACCTTAAAATATCTGTGCGGAATTCTAAACAAATAAGTCTTAACATCAACATAACTCAAGTCTTAAACAAAAACATCAGTTAATAAATAACAGGTCTTCATCATTTGCTAACTTTGCCCTTGCCCTTACTAGTGGAGGGTTCATCGCTTCTTTCATTCTTAACTGCAATGTTATTATTAAGCAAGAGTGAGCACAAATGCCCACAAGTATAAAAAATGAAACAACAGTATAATAACATGTGAATAAATCGAAGACATCTGAATAAAAGCTCAACTTTTGAATCGAGAATGAATAACAAGAATCAAAAGAATTCTGAGGGTCATAAGACCTTGAACTATGTCCTAGGTTAACAAGAAATATCCTTGAAACCTTTAACAGTCATAAGACTATGGACCTTCTTCTCGTACTTAGGGGGATCAGCCCTTAGTACCATACTGTGCACAATATCTTAGCGCTAAAGTGTAAATAATCCCCTATACAGGGTTGTTCATCTCAGTTTGACATTCGAGTCCGCACCAAAGGAAGTTTGGTTTGGATAAATTCATCAAGGGTTCTGAAATTTAGAACGCTCATCAACTATGGACTAGTTGAATCAATAAGGTTCACTAGTCTAATAAGGTTCAACAATAACGATATTCAATTTGAATAATAATCTCAAACGTATACAATAGAACAATTATTATATAACTGAATCATGCTTTGACAATATAAATAATCTGTAATATCATACTTGAACTTGAATAATAGAAATGATAACTTATTCAAGGTAATTAATAATCTTGAAAGATATTAAAAAGTAGGGTTAAGAAACTTGCTCAACATAAAAGTAACGTTTAAGTTTAAATAAACTTGGTCAATAGAATGGAGTTAGGGATAGGATACTTGCCTCGTGCGTAGATTACACTTTAACTAAGCACGTTCTTTGAATTAAATCCTACATACCATTCATATACACAATACCAGTTAATTATAAATTAACTAATCAATATAAACTCATTCTCGTTGTCTACTTTAATTATTGACTAAACTTAGTCAAATTATCACGTTGTCACAAAATTTATACTTCATGAATTACCAAACTAATTATGTAATTTAATAATTCAAATCACATGTAATTATGTTAATACATGGTAAACAACTATTTTATCATCTCATAATACCTCTAACATGATTACATGTTCATTACAATAATTCACTAACACATTCTTAGACTTAACCATTTTAAAAATACATTTCTGACATTTTCTGGAGAGTGGCGCTGCGGCGCCACTAATGTGCTAAGGAGCCGCGCTGCGGCGCGGTGACGCTGTGGCCGGGCCCTTGGCGCTGCGGCGCTGTGGCGCCGTGGCTCGAGTCTTAGCGCTGCGAGCGCTGTGGCGCTGCGGCGCGAGACATCAGTTCTAGAGTTGGCGCCGCGGCGCGAGACCCCAGAAACTGATTCCCAGTTCGCGAAGAATACAGAGTACAGCGAAATCAACACATTTTTAACACTAATTTCACCAAATCACATATACCCACATGTTATAATTCATGTATAATCATAACCCAACATATATAAAGTGATTTTAACCCATTAAAACATATAATCACATATTTAAATCATAAAAAATGGATTGTTCTTGATGTTCTTGAGGATTTTGAACAAAAAAAACTTATAATTTAACACTACGGATTCGTTATAACACCGAATCCGTTCGTTTAAAGCTTGATCACTTCGTATTAACATGCTCAATAATATAAGGGTGTAAAATTTAGGGATAATATATAATCAATACATCAATTATTACATATAAGGCCATATGGGCATATCACGTACTCTATTTATTTTGAAATAACAAGTCATCAGATTACTACATGTTTTCATGAACTTGATGATATGAAATCATGTAATATATATATAAAACATGTTATGCTATTCTTACTATCACATAAATCCATATAATAGTACAATTCCCAAATCACAGAGATTAACAGAAGTTTTGAAAGCCAATTTATAAAAACTAAAAGACGTAAATGTAGAAATTGGGGTTGGGAGAATTACCCAGAGTATAGGTTAGGAGATGGTTAATGAAAGCTTTCTACAAGTACCTTTTAATTAAATACATATAATATCTCTCACAAATTCTCACTTTCTCTCTGAACTCTCTCTCTGAACAATTTTAGACTTAGAAAAAAAATGAAAGGAATGAGAAGACGTCGATTGAAATAAAACTGACGCGATGTGGTCAGTTGTCCAGTCATGGGTTAACTTCCCATAACCTCCCTTAGTGCCATGTTTGGCTTAGCAAGAAAATAACTCAAAGTCTTTATTTTAATAAAACCTTTATCATATAGTTCAATAATGTCACCCTCTTTATAAAATAATCCCATATTTTATTTAATTTACTTTAAATAAAATATAATAATTACTCATAAATTCACATAATCATATATTCAATTATCTCATTAATAAATAATGTCAATTTATTAATTCTCTAATTAAATTAATTAAATAACATTATGCTTAATTAAATAATTTATTTAATTCAATAAGCTCACATAATCACATACTTGAATAATAAAATTCTCTACATTAATTTAATAAATGTAACACATATGATTAAATTAATCTATCACAATTGCATCAATTAATTATTAAATCCAATAATTAAATCGTCAAAAAATATTTATTTACTTCAATAAATATTAAAATTAAATTACAAATTTCTCGTTCGTCACATCTTTCCCCCCTTAAAAGGATTCTGTCCCCAGAATCGCATACACATAATTACGTAAATAAATGAGGGTAATTCTTCATCATATTCTCTTCGAGTTCCCACGTAGCTTCTTTAGCGTTGTGGTTCCTTCAAAATACCTTAACAGAAGGTATAACTTTATTTCTTAGAACTTGTTCTTTTCGGTCGACAATTTGGATAGGAATTTTTTCATAAGATAAGTCTTTCTCAAAATGCAGGGGTTCATATTCAATTACATGCTTGTAATTAGGTTTGTAAGGTCGTAACACAGAAACATGGAAGACGTTGTGGATATTCTCGAGTGCTGGAGGTAAGGCTACCTCGTACGCAACTTCTCCAATTCTTCGCAGTACCTCAAAGGGTCCAATAAATCTTGGGCTCAATTTTCCTTTCTTTTCGAACTTGATCTTTCCCTTCCAGGGAGAGACCTTCAAGAAAACATAACTTGTAAGACCCCGAATTTTATGAAATAAAAGTATTCAATTTTTTTTATAGTTACTATTCAGTAATTAGTTAAATTGATAAAAGTTAAAGTTAAGGGTGATATATGAAATTTTTTCAAACTACGCAAGTGGTTATAAAATATTCATTGTTGTCAGGGAATATTCGTTTGGTCGTGGAATATTCTTTCTGTCGAGGAATATTCGTACGACGGCGCAGCTATTTGTGGGCCCCATAACGAATAACTGTCGGGTGAAGAAAACGACAAATTTGAGTTTTTATAAATAACGGCGTAGTTGTTACCGTTAACACTGTTGGAATACCCGGTGATTAAAATACAGTAATACGCGTTATTGCACAGTAGCACACGGTATTGCACAGTATTTTTAAAATTATTGATTCTTACGTAAGAAGGCACTACTCAATAATTGTTACAGTAATTACTGTTCAATATTTTATTATTGATTCAATAATTGCTGCATTGATATTTTATATTATTGTTGTTTCAATAATTGTTGCTGCACAGTATTTTCCATTATCAGATCAGTAATTCATATTATTTAAATAATATTATTAGATAGCATTATTGACAATGTTTAGAAAGTTCTGTCTAATGAGAGGTTTCATCATCTAATTGCGCGCTAGTAAGGAGAAATCATTATTGGAAAGCCCCCTCTTTCCTGGGAACGGCCTGGTTGTCATAAATGTGATTCTGTAATATTATTTGTGAATAATTAATTATTGATTCATATGATAAGAAAATATTTATTTTATGTGGATATAAATGAGGGATATATTTTTGTGGTTAAAAAATGAAGGAGTTAATGTTGAGATTTTTATCCGTATTTTTGTCGGAATGGAGGTATTAAAAATCAGGGTTTTTGAGATATTTTGCGAGGGTTATAATTTTTAATCCGACCGTTGGATCGTGGTAATTTTTGGATATGTTATACATATATAAGTTGAGTATATGCCCACAAATTTTGAACCGTTAAAAATGAACGTATGATTTGTTATGAATTTTACGAGATGACTGGTTCAGAAATTGTTGAATTTTTGGAGTTTATCATTTTGGTGGAAAATTCTAGAATTGGTGGGCTCCACTTGTGGTTGGTGAAGAAATGTGCTGAATTATATTTCAAATGTGGTGGGTGGGAATAGTAGCAAGTAAAGCCATCAGGTTGCAGGTCAAACCTACCAAAATTTTCCTATAAATAGAGGGCTAAGTTAGAATTGAAAATCACACCAGAAACATAAGCTTTCTCTCTTTCTCTCTCTATATTATGAAGCATATTTTGTGAGTTTTTAGATACTTGGTGAGTTGCTATTCATCAGTGCAAGTTTCCTTCAGCATCATATCTGATATCCAGTCAGAAGTACTGCTCTTTTGAGGTAAGGGATAGTAAGGGATATTAGGGGATTTTAAGGGTTGTTATGATTTTCAGTTTCGTAATTTTTCTGAACTTCAAAAATTCTGGAAAATTTTGAAATGATATTTTGATGAATTTTATTGATTGTGTCCAAAAATGGTGATTTTTGGATGTATAGATTGAGAGTTATGAATTTTATGAGAAAAGACTATTTTAAAAGTAACCGCTTATAATTCCTTGTGGTTAACTCCAAAATTGATGAAATTTTTATTGGGAGTACATGTATATGATAGAAGTATACTCTGTAAATTTTAGAATTTTTAGACAAAAGTACAATTTTTGATAAATGTCTAAATATTCGGCTATTTTGGCCATATGAAAAATAGTAAATGACTTTTAAAAATTCTGAGAAAAATATATGTTCACTATGAGACTATATTATGCTAAATTCCAGAAAAGAAATATTTTTGGAACTAATTTGGTATTTTTCATGAAAATGTTTTAGTTATAAGTAAATGAATTAAATATGTTTTGTGAAGAAAGAAAATTGGAAAATAAGAGTTTATGGCTTGAGAATCCTATATGAGGTATATGCAGATTTTTGATGAGGGTTTTGGTTATTGATGATGAAATTGTAAGAGTTGGCATTTTATGATGATTAAATGCATTAATTAGTAAAGTGTAAACAATTAAAATAAATTATTTATAAATTTAAGTAATGTTATTCTTTCGATATCATTATACCAAAATATTGGTATGAATTTTATTGTAGAATTTCTATCTTTTGTGTCGGGGTTACTATTCATGAGTTACGAATAGTACTCTTGAGATTAAAACTATATGTTGATCATATTATTTTTATCATCATATATAACATTTTTATAACCCTGATGTTGAAATTTTCTTTCACTGGAGTGTAAAGATGGGTAGATTATTGGTATGATCATGACTAGGGTTCTCTTTGGCCTGTAGTGCAAAGTTGAATTGTGACTGGTATGATCATGACCATTAAATTTATAATTAAATATCTTAAGCTTAAGTGCAAAGGTGAATTGATCAACATGATTATAATTATTGTTTATAAAAATTCTGAAATGATTATATATTTCTTTGAGATATGAATATATTTGGCCTGTAGTGCAAATATGAATTGTTGATGAATATCTTTGGCATGTAGTGCAAAGATGGCCTGTTGATGAATATCTTTGGCCTGTAGTGCAAAGATGAACTGTTGTTGAATATCTTTGGCCCGTAGTGTAAAGATGATTTGTTGATGAATATCTTTGGCCCGTAGTGCAAAGATGGATTTGTTAGTATGATTATAAACAGGAACTGTGATTTGGTATAACCATGATCTTTGATGTTTCAGGTAAAGACAGGTGATGAAAATATTCTTTGTCTTGGGTGCGAAGAAAAATTTATAGTCACAATTATGATTATGAGTTATTCATATGATTGTGGAAAGAAACTCTTGAGTGATGTTATATGGATAAAATATTGTTGGTGGATTTTTAACATGGAGAAGATAATAGACTTTATAGTCTATTTGACTCTTCTAATGGATTGCTCGTTCCGCTGCAACTATGGTTGAAATTTTTATCATTTACCATATGTTCTAAATCTCTGATTTATTGTTGATGAAGGCTATTGATAATTGAATTATCTTTAGTCATGATATTCTTTACTGAGCTAGTTGTGCTCACCCTTTTGCTTCATAATTCCTTTCAGGTAATAAGAGTGTAGCTGGGTCGAGCGGGGGTAACAAGGGAATAGAACGGTGGTCATCATTTAGTAGTTATATTTGGTGAAGAAAATAGGGTGAGGCGAACCCAACGTTGGAAGGGTGTTTTGTCACTATCATACAAGATGTCTAATGACATACAACCTCGTGTCATCATAAGACAGGGTTGTGCTCATCCACTTACTGAGTATATCTATGGGCACTACCTATATAATCTTGGTGTTTGTTTGAAGTATAATTCTCAATTAGAGACAGTGGAGATAATGATAAGTGAAGAGAAGACTCACCATTGGGAAGAATATGATAGTAATCTTTTCGTTTTTTTTTGGGGTCTATTGGGTCAACCAAGGATAATTCTGTGGCCATATGATATCTATCATAACCTAGACGCGTGGCCTCCCATGTACGAAGGTTTCCTTGAGCACTTCCCAAAGATTCTAATTTCTAAAACAGTTTTTGACTATACCTTTTATGTAAGGTGTTATTGTGAGGTGATGTCCACGGTTGGAACATGAGTCACATTTGGTATATATTTGTATCCAAACTCACAGCATATGTGTTGTTGTATTTTGCACGACAATTGTTGTAATAAAGTTGTAGTTGTTTTCTGTACCATGTATTTGACGACTCAGAATGGGTTGGGTGGAATGGACCTGTTTTGGGGTTGTCACAGGTGGTATCAGAGCTATAAGTAAAGAGCCCCGAGCCTCTCGCTGGTGACTTCCTATTGATGGGAGATGCACCGAAGCCAGACTCTCCGTAGGGGACGCCGTTCTGCGGTGGCAAACTGATAGGTATCAATGTAAGGTGCTGACACAAGTTGGTGTCCAGAGTTACAGGCGGTATCAGAGCTTAGGGATATGATCTCTGGCAGAGATTGGGGAATACAACTAGGTGGGGAGAGACGAGTAAATCCTTCGCTAGTGTGTCCTTCCTAAGCTTATTTGTTGGTCAGTCATAATATCGGGATGTTATGTGATATGTTAATTTGTTAAATTAACCCTTGTTTTGAAACTGTATTCTAGAATGATATTTGAAATACAGGAGATGAGCAATGGAGAAATTATGATGACAGAGAAGATGGAATCTGAAATGAAAGGAAGGTATTCTCAACACTTTGAAATACCAGGTACGTAAATTTCGAGGACGAAATTTCATAAGGAGGGGAGATTGTAAGACCCCGAATTTTATGAAATAAAAGTATTCAATTTTTTTTATAGTTACTATTCAGTAAATAGTTAAATTGATAAAAGTTAAAGTTAAGGGTGATATATGAAATTTTTTCAAACTACGCAAGTGGTTATAAAATATTCATTGTTGTCGGGGAATATTCGTTTGGTCGTGGAATATTCTTTCTGTCGGGGAATATTCGTACGACGGCGCAGCTATTTGTGGGCCCCATAACGAATAACTGTCGGGTGAAGAAAACGATAAATTTGAGTTTTTACAAATAACGGCGTAGTTGTTACCGTTAACACTGTTGGAATACCCGGTGATTAAAATACAGTAATACGCGTTATTGCACAGTAGCACACGGTATTGCACAGTATTTTTGAACTTATTGATTCTTACGTAAGAAGGCACTACTCAATAATTGTTACAGTAATTACTGTTCAATATTTTATTATTGATTCAATAATTGCTGCATTGATATTTTATATTATTGTTGTTTCAATAATTGTTGCTGCACAGTATTTTCCATTATCAGATCAGTAATTCATATTATTTAAATAATATTATTAGATAGCATTATTGACAATGTTTAGAAAGTTCTATCTAAGGAGAGGTTTGGTCATCTAATTGCGCGCCAGTAAGGAGAAATCCTTATTGAAAAGCCCCCTCTTTCCTGGGAACGGCCTGGTTGTCATAAATGCGATTCTGTAATATTATTTGTGAATAATTAATTATTGATTCATATGATAAGAAAATATTTATTTTATGTGGATATAAATGAGGGATATATTTTTGTGGTTAAAAAATGAAGGAGTTAATGTTGAGATTTTTATCCGTATTTTTGTCGGAATGGAGGTATTAAAAATCAGGATTTTTGAGATATTTTGCGGGGGTTATAATTTTTAATCCGACCGTTGGATCGTGGTAATTTTTGGATATGTTATACATATATAAGTTGAGTATATGCCCACAAATTTTGAACCGTTAAAAATGAACGTATGATTTGTTAAGAATTTTACGAGATGACTGGTTCAGAAATTGTTGAATTTTTAGAGTTTATCATTTTGGTGGAAAATTCTAGAATTGGTGGGCCCCACTTGTGGTTGGTAAAGAAATGTGCTGAATTATATTTCAAATGTGGTGGGTGGGAATAGTAGCAGGTAAAGCCATCAGGTTGCAGGTCAAACCTACCAAAATTTTCCTATAAATAGAGGGCTAAGTTAGAATTGAAAATCACACCAGAAACATAAGCTTTCTCTCTTTCTCTCTCTATATTATGAAGCATATTTTGTGAGTTTTTAGATACTTGGTGAGTTGCTATTCATCAGTGCAAGTTTCCTTCAGCATCATATCTGATATCCAGTCAGAAGTACTGCTCTTTTGAGGTAAGGGATAGTAAGGGATATTAAGGGATTTTAAGGGTTGTTATGATTTTCAGTTTCGTAATTTTTCTGAACTTCAAAAATTCTGGAAAATTTTGAAATGATATTTTGATGAGTTTTATTGATTGTGTCCAAAAATGGTGATTTTTGGATGTATAGATTGAGAGTTATGAATTTTATGAGAAAAGACTATTTTAAAAGTAACCTCTTATAATTCCTTGTGGTTAACTCCAAAATTGATGAAATTTTTATTGGGAGTACATGTATATGATAGAAGTATACTCTGTAAATTTTAGAATTTTTAGACAAAAGTATAATTTTTGATAAATGTCTAAATATTCGGCTATTTTGGCCATATGAAAAATAGTAAATGACTTTTAAAAATTCTGAGAAAAATATATGTTCACTATGAGACTATATTATGCTAAATTCCAGAAAAGAAATATTTTTGGAACTAATTTGGTATTTTTCATGAAAATGTTTTAGTTATAAGTAAATGAATTAAATATGTTTTGTGAAGAAAGAAAATTGGAAAATAAGATTTTATGGCTTGAGAATCCTATATGAGGTATATGCAGATTTTTGATGAGGGTTTTGGTTATTGATGATGAAATTGTAAGAGTTGGCATTTTATGATGATTAAATGCATTAATTAGTAAAGTGTAAACAATTAAAATAAATTATTTATAAATTTAAGTAATGTTATTCTTTCGATATCATTATACCAAAATATTGGTATAAATTTTATTGTAGAATTTCTATCTTTTGTGTCGGAGTTACTATTCATGAGTTACGAATATTACTCTTGAGATTAAAACTATATGTTGATCATATTATTTTTATCATCACATATAACATTTTTATAACCCTGATGTTGAAATTCTCTTTCACTAGAGTGTAAAGATGGGTAGATTATTGGTATGATCATGACTAGGGTTCTCTTTGGCCTGTAGTGCAAAGTTGAATTGTGACTGGTATGATCATGACCATTAAATTTATAATTAAATATCTTAAGCTTAAGTGCAAAGGTGAATTGATCAACATGGTTATAATTATTGTTTATATAAATTCTGAAATGATTATATATTTCTTTGAGATATGAATATATTTGGCATGTAGTGCAAATATGAATTGTTGATGAATATCTTTGGCATGTAGTGCAAAGATGGCCTGTTGATGAATATCTTTGGCCTGTAGTGCAAAGATGAACTGTTGTTGAATATCTTTGGCCCGTAGTGCAAAGATGGTTTGTTGATGAATATCTTTGGCCCGTAGTGCAAAGATGGATTTGTTAGTATGATTATAAACAGGAACTGTGATTTGGTATAACCATGATCTTTGATGTTTCAGGTAAAGACAGGTGATGAAAATATTCTTTGTCCTGGGTGCGAAGAAAAATTTATAGTCACAATTATGATTATGAGTTATTCATATGATTGTGGAAAGGAACTCTTGAGTGATGTTACATGGATAAAATATTGTTGGTGGATTTTTAACATGGAGAAGATAATAGACTTTATAGTCTATTTGACTCTTCTAATGGATTGCTCGTTCCGCTGCAACTATGGTTGAAATTTTTATCATTTACCATATGTTCTAAATCTCTGATTTATTGTTGATGAAGGCTATTGATAATTGAATTATCTTTAGTCATGATATTCTTTACTGAGCTAGTTGTGCTCACCCTTTTGCTTCACAATTCCTTTCAGGTAATAAGAGTGTAGCTGGGTCGAGCGGGGGTAACAAGGGAATAGAACGGTGGTCATCATTTAGTAGTTATATTTGGTGAAGAAAATAGGGTGAGGCGAACCCAACGTTGGAAGGGTGTTTTGTCACTATCATACAAGATGTCTAATGACATACAACCTCGTGTCATCATAAGACAGGGTTGTGCTCATCCACTTGCTGAGTATATCTATGGGCACTACCTATATAATCTTGGTGTTTGTTTGAAGTATAATTCTCAATTAGAGACAGTGGAGATAATGATAAGTGAAGAGAAGACTCACCATTGGGAAGAATATGATAGTAATCTTCTCGTTTTTTTTGGGGTCTATTGGGTCAACCAAGGATAATTCTGTGGCCATATGATATCTATCATAACCTAGACGCGTGGCCTCCCATGTACGAAGGTTTCCTTGAGCACTTCCCAAAGATTCTAATTTTTAAAACAGTTTTTGACTATACCTTTATGTAAGGTGTTATTGTGAGGTGATGTCCACGGTTGGAACATGAGTCACATTTGGTATATATTTGTATCCAAACTCACAGCATATGTGTTGTTGTATTTTGCACGACAATTGTTGTAATAAAGTTGTAGTTGTTTTCTGTACCATGTATTTGACGACTCAGAATGGGTTGGGTGGAATGGACCTGTTTTGGGGTTGTCACATAACTACCTGGTTCAAACTCGATATTTTTACGATGTGGATCAGTGTATTTCTTCGGTCGATCTTGAGCTGCTACCAGTCGTGCTCGGATCACTTTGACTATTTCTGCCGTTTGCTGTACCAATTCTGGCCCTAGCAATTATCTTTCACCAACTTCATCCCAATAAAGCGGAGTTCTGCACTTTCTGCCGTATAATGCTTCGTAAGGCGGCATACCAATACTAGCGTGGTAACTGTTGTTGTAGCCGAACTCTACCAACGGTAGGTGATCATTCCAATTTCCTTTGAAGTCCATTACACAGGCTCGTAACATATCTTCCAGTGTTTGAATCGTTCGTTCGCTCTGTCCGTCTGTTTGAGGGTGTTAAGCTGTACTCATTCGCAGTTGTGTACCCATGCATTCCTGAAGACGTTTCCAGAAATTTGATGTGAAGCGCGGATCCCTATCGGAAACAATAGACACCGGCACTCCGTGCCTCGAAACAATCTCTTTCACATATAATCTTGCCAACTGATCTAAGTTAAATCTGATTTTGATAGGAAAGAAGTGCGCGGATTTTGTCAGTCGGTCAACGATAACCCATACCGCGTCGTAGCTTTTCTGAGTCGTTGGAAGGCCAACCACGAAGTCCATCGTAATATGTTCCCATTTCAATTCTGGGATCTCCAACGGTTGTAGCAATCCACTCGGTCTCTGATGTTCTGCTTTAACTTTCTGACATGTCAGGCATTTGGCAACACATTCTGTAACATCACGTTTCAAATTCGGCCACCAGAAATGTTGTCGAAGATTTTGGTACATTTTTGTACTACCAAGGTGAATCGAATATCTTGAACTATGAGCCTCACTCAAAATTTCTTCCTTAATTTCTTGTACTAGCGGAACCCAAATTCTGCTTTCAAATCTCAATATTCCTTACTTATCCATCTTAAATCTTGGTTCGGTTCCTTCAGATATCTTCGATGTTACCTTTTTGCATTCATCATCCTGAAGCTAAGCCTCCTTCACTCTATCTAGTAGAGTTGTACCAAATTGCATCTGAAATAGCTTCTCATCAATCTCCATAGGATACTTCACTTCTAACTCCAGTTTCTCCATATCTGCAATTAGCTCCTGCTGAGCAGTCAACATCATCAATTTCTCACGACCCTTTCTACTTAAGGCGTCGGCGACCACATTAGCCTTACCCGGATGGTATAAATCTCACAGTCATAATCTTTGATTAATTCCAACCATCTTCTTTGACGCATATTCAAATCTTTCTGTGTAAAAATATATTTCAGACTCTTGTGGTCCGTATATATTTCACACTTCTCCCCGTATAGATAGTGCCTCCAAATTTTTAAAGCAAAAATAACTGCAGCTAACTCCAAATCATGGGTTGGGTAACCCTTCTCGTAATCCTTCAACTGTCGTGATGCATACGCAATGACTTTGCCGTTTTGCATCAGCACACAGCCAAGTCCTTTATGCGACGCATCGCTAAAAATAACAAAATTTCCTGTATCATCCGGAAGAGATAACACAGGCGCTGTACTCAACCTCTTCTTTAATTCTTGAAAACTCTCCTCACACTTCTCCGTCCAAACAAATTTAACAGCTTTTCGAGTTAAATTCGTTAACGGAGTTGCGATCTTAGAAAAATCTTGTATGAATCTTCTATAATATCCTACTAATCCAAGAAAACTTCTTACTTCTGACGGCGTTCTCGGCTGATCCCAGTTAATCACAGCTTCTACTTTGGATGGATCTACCGAAATTCCATCTTTATCGATTACGTGACCAAGAAATTGTACTCTCTCGATCCAGAATTCGCATTTCGAAAATTTAGCATACAACTTCTCCCTTCTCAATACTTCCAATGTTAACCTCAAGTGTTCTTCATGTTCCTATTTGGTTTTGGAATAAACCAAAATGTCGTCTATAAATACCACCACGAATTTGTCCAAAAACGGCTTGAATACACCATTCATTAGTCCCATAAATGCTGCAGGAGCATTCGTAAGACCAAACGACATTACTAAAAACTCATAATGACCATATCGCGTTTGGAACGCTGTCTTCGGTACATCCTCTGGCCTCACCTTCAGTTGGTGATAACCACTCCTCAAGTCAATCTTGGAAAAGTATTTTGCTCCCTTCAATTGATCAAACAGATCATCGATCCTCGGTAATGGATATCTGTTCTTAATCGTGACCTTATTTAATTCTCTGTAGTCAATGCAGAGCCTCATCGATCCGTCCTTCTTTTTCACGAACAACACCGGCGCTCCCCACGGCGATACGCTCGGTTGAATGTACTTTTTGTCTAACAATTCTTGTAGTTGTACCATTAATTCCTTCATCTCTACTGGCGCCATTCGGTATGGTGCCTTCGATATTGGAGTAGTTTCGGGCGCCAAATCAATCACAAAGTTTACTTCTCTATCTGGTGGAAGTCCTGGCAAATCGTCTGGAAATACATCGACGAAGTCTCTCACAATCGGTATCTCCTCTACCTTCGGGTTCTCTTTTCGACTGTCGACTATGTAAGCTAAATATCCTACACAGCCTTGTCTTAATAACTTCTTGGCCTGCAACATCGTCAGACAACTCGCTTGTCTAGGCGACTTGCTACCATAAAACACAACCTTTGACGGAGTCATAAGGTTAAATACGCTTCTTTTGGCAGTCAATTACAGCCCCATAATTGGATAGCCAATCCATACCCAATATAACGTCGAATTCCCCCAATCGAATAGGGATAAGATCTACGATCATGATATTATCCTTAATATCCACCCTACAGTTCTTAAACACGTACTTAACAGGGATTATTTCTCTATTCGCAATTTCTATGTTCATGGGGTAATCCAATTCATCCTTAAGCAAATCTAAACTATTAGCAAAGTCATCGGATATAAAGGAACAAGTAGCACCCGAATCAAATAAAATGTAAGCATTAATTTCATTGATCGGAATGATACCTGACACCACCTCACGAGACTGGATTGCATCCTGCACCGCCATATTGAAAGTTCTGGCGGTTGGTCGGTTTGTTGCAGGTGGTCCGGTGATGGTTAAGGTATTACCACTGCTATTTCCCCGGTTTCCTCCTTGTCCTGATCCTCCCGATCCCTTCTTGGGACAGTCTCTTGCTAAATGATCCTTCGAACCACAGTTGAAACAAGCACCCTTCTTTGGGGTTGGACAATTTGGTGCTATGTGGCCTTCCTGACCACAATTGTAGCACACTCTCTTTCCCTTCAAACAAACTCCTAGATGTGCCTTGCCGCAAGTCGGACATGCTTCTATCTTCTTTTTCTGCCCTCCGTGTTGACTTCCAGCTGTCGAGTTATCTGTCCACTTCCTCTTCTGATTATTATTATTCTCAGTATTACTTCCACCAGTCTTGTTATTACCTTCATTCTCACTCTTTTTCTTTTTCTGTTCTTGGTTGTACTTAGTCACTGCATCACTTCCTCCTTCCGCGAGAATGGCCTTTTCCAAAACTCCCGCAAACGTGTTAAGTTGAAACATTGATACCTTGTTGTATACCCAAGGCTTCAGTCCTTGTTCGAATCGTCTGGCTTTCCCCTCGTCAGTGTGTACTTGATACGGGGCAAACCTTGCCAACTCATCGAATTTAGCCGCGTATTCAGGCACGCTCATGTTTCCCTGTTTCAGTTCCAGAAATTGCACCTCCATCTGATTCTGCGAACTAGCTGGGAAATACATTTTGAAAAAAAACATCGCTTTGAATCTCTCCCACGTAATTACACCTTCACCTCCTCGCATCTTATTTGCCTGCCACCAGTAGCTAGCCTCAGACTTCAGCATAAATGTCGCAAAAACGGTCTTCTGATCTTCTCGAACCCTAGCAACGTCGAAAACCTTCTCCATTTCCATCACCCACGTTTGAGCCTCGATCGGGTTTCTGGAACCTTTGAACTCTGGCGGTCCCACCGCTTTAAAATCTTTAAACGTAGTGCTAGGTGGAGCTTGCGGTTGATTATTCATGACTCCAGTTAGTAAATTAACTAGCTGTTGAACTGGATTAACGTTGGCATTATTATTATTATTGGTTGACCCTTCCTAAGCCGGTTGACGTTGTTGTCTTCTCCTTGGCGGCATTTTTCTGTTAAATACACGCTTATTAAAACTTTATTTATTTCTCTACATAGTTAAGACATTACTCAACAATTTAACATATCACTTAACACATCATCTCAAACAACTTGATATCTTTTCATTCAAATAAAAAGTTTTAACATTAAACTATAGCATACTGCTATTTACATCATCTATCCTGGAATAAAGAATCCACAGGATTTAAAACATTCAAATATTAACATATTCCTTAGTTCATAAACAAATAAATAAATAGATTCTATTCCTGTCTTCCAAGGTGCTCAATAGCCTTGCCACGCTCCTTATTCATGATACGAGACATCGTCCTGCGATCCAACATATACGATGGAAGTCCTTCAAACTGGATGGGGTACCTTAACACTCGCTCTTGAACCTCATCCATCGCATGATTAAGTGTTGCGTACGTGTCTTCAAGCTTTGCCTTCTTTGCACGACTATCATTTTCTGCACGATCAGCTCGATGTGATTCTTTTACCCATCCTTCCTCTACTATTTTCAGTCTTCTGGAGGTTTCTTTCAGTTCCTTCTTCAGCTTCTCTATCTCCTCAGTCTTATCTTCGGTTTGACCCTTCTCATGAACCATATCCCACTCCACGTTTGCCAAACGTGTATGAAGGGTCACAATCTCTCTATCCTTCTCCTCTAAAGTAGACTACTGAACAGTCGCTCGCTCAGTCAATTCCTGAACCTCATCTTGTAACTCCACGTTACGATCATATAGTGTGTCATAGATCTCAGCATCAACAGTGTACCGTGGTAGCTCCTCTTCGTCTTCCTCCTCATCAAACTCCTCCTCAGGACCCTCCTCAGGATCAATCTCAGGTTCATGCTCCTGACCAACAACGGTGATCAATGGAGATGAAACCCTCTGAACTAACTGTTCCCTAACAACATGTATGTCTCGGGTCTCCTCCTCTGTAGGTACTATAGGTAATCGGGGTTCTTCCTCCCCAGCTTGACTAGCTTCTCCAACATTCGTCATCCTGACAACAAAATTTTAAGTTTTTAATTACTAAGTCATACTATCTAACGCATACTTAACACATAAACACATAATGTATTTTATTATCTTCAATGAATTATAAAAATTCATTTTTTAGGACTCGATAAGAGTTTTGCTTTACTATCTTCTTTCTATAAGGTTACTACCTAAGGTTGTTCCCCCACCTAAGGTTCATAACCTACAGCTCTGATACCAACTTGTGACACCCCCAAATCCGGGTACTTCGATTCCACGGGATTTGGTGTTCACTATACAAGCATCCTCTATCTATCTACCCATAAAAAATATCAAACCATACAATAGATAGAAATCATAATAAAATCTCTTCCCTTAAGGGTTACATCAATTGAATCATAAATAAATCCCAGGTTACTCTAACCTTAAAACATCTGTGCATAATTCTAAACAAATAAGTCTTAACATCAACATAACTCAAGTCTTAAACAAATACATCAGTTAATAAATAACAGGTCTTCATCATTTGCTAACTTTGCCCTTGCCCTTACTAGTGGAGGGTTCATCGCTTCTTTCATTCTTAACTGCAATGTTATTATTAAGCAAGAGTGAGCACAAATGCCCACAAGTATAAAAAATGAAACAACAGTATAATAACATGCGAATAAATCAAAGACATCTTAATAAAAGCTCAACTTTTGAATCGAGAATGAATAACAAGAATCAAAAGAATTCTGAGGGTCATAAGACCTTGAACTATGTCCTAGGTTAACAAGAAATATCCTTCAAACCTTTAACAGTCATAAGACTATGGATCTTCTTCTCGTACTTAGGGGGATCAGCCCTTAGTACCATACTGTGCACAATATCTTAGCGCTAAAACGTAAATAATCCCCTATACAGGGTTGTTCATCTCAGTTTGACATTCGAGTCCGCACCAAAAGAAGTTTGGTTTGGATAAATTCATCAAGGGTTCTGAAATTTAGAACGCTCATCAACTATGGACTAGTTGAATCAATAAGGTTCACTAGTCTAATAAGGTTCAACAATAACGATATTCAATTTGAATAATAATCTCAAACGTATACAATAGAACAATTATTGTATAACTGAATCATGCTTTGACAATATAAATAATCTGTAATATCATACTTGAACTTGAATAATAGAAATGATAACTTATTCAAGGTAATTAATAATCTTGAAAGATATTAAAAAGTAGGGTTAAGAAACTTGCTCAACATAAAAGTAACGTTTAAGTTTAAATAAACTTGCTCAATAGAATGGAGTTAGGGATAGGATACTTGCCTCGTGCGTAGATTACACTTTAACTAAGCACGTTCTATGAATTAAATCCTACATACCATTCATATACACAATACCAGTTAATTATAAATTAACTAATCAATATAAACTCATTCTCGTTGTCTACTTTAATTATTGACTAAACTTAGTCAAATTATCACGTTGTCACATAATTTATACTTCATGAATTACCAAACTAATTATGTAATTTAATAATTCAAATCACATGTAATTATGTTAATACATGGTAAACAACTATTTTATCATCTCATAATACCTCTAACATGATTACATGTTCATTACAATAATTCACTAACACATTGTTAGACTTAACCATTTTAAAAATATATTTCTGACATTTTCTGGAGAGTAGCGATGCGGCGCCACTAATGTGCTAAGGAGCCGCGCTGCGGCGTGGTGACGCTGTGGCCGGGACCTTGGCGCTGCGGCGCTGTGGCGCCGTGGCTCGAGTCTTGGCGCTGCGAGCGCTGTGGCGCTGCGGCGCGAGACATCAGTTCTAGAGCTGGCGCCGCGGCGCGAGACCCCAGAAACTGATTCTCAGTTCGCGAAGAACACAGAGTACAGCGAAATCAACACATTTTTAACACTAATTTCACCAAATCACATATACCCACATGTTATAATTCATGTATAATCATAACCCAACATATATAAAGTGATTTTAACCCATTAAACATATAATCACATATTTAAATCATAAAAAATGGATTGTTCTTGAGGATTTTGAACAAAAAAAACTTATAATTTAACACTATGGATTCGTTATAACACCGAATCCGTTCGTTTAAAGCTTGATCACTTCGTATTAACATGCTCAATAATATAAGGGTGTAAAATTTAGGGATAATATATAATCAATACATCAATTATTACATATAAGGCCATATGGCCATATCACGTACTCTAATTATTTTGAAATAACAAGTCATCAGATTACTACATGTTTTCATGAACTTGATGATATGAAATCATGTAATATATATATAAAACATGTTATGCTATTCTTACTATCACATAAATCCATATAATAGTACAATTCCCAAATCACAGAAATTAACAGAAGTTTTGAAAGCCAATTTATAAAAACTAAAAGACGTAAATGTAGAAATTGGGTTTGGGAGAATTACCCAGAGTATAGGTTAAGAGATGGTCAATGAAAGCTTTCTATACAAGTACCTGTTAATTAAATACTTATAATATCTCTCACAAATTCTCACTTTCTCTCTGAACTCTCTCTCTGAACAATTTTAGACTTAGAAAAAAAATGAAAGGAATGAGAAGACGTCGATTGAAATAGAACTGACGCGATGTGGTCAGTTGCCCAGTCATGGGTTAACGGCCCATAACCTCCCTTAGTGCCATGTTTGGCTTAGCAAGAAAATAACTCAAAGCTCTTTATTTTAATAAAACATTTATCATATAGTTCAATAATTTCACCCTCTTTATAAAATAATCCCATATTTTATTTAATTTACTTTAAATAAAATATAATAATTACTCATAAATTCACATAATCATATATTCAATTATCTCATTAATAAATAATGTCAATTTATTAATTCTCTAATTAAATTAATTAAATAACATTATGCTTAATTAAATAATTTATTTAATTCAATAAGCTCACATATTCACATACTTTAATAATAAAATTCTCTACATTAATTTAATAAATGTAACACATATGATTAAATTAATCTATCACAATTGCATCAATTAATTATTAAATCCAATAATTAAATCGTCGAAAAATATTTATTTACTTCAATAAATATTAAAATTAAATTACAAATTTCTCGTTCGTCACAACTGATCCTTCACTGACTACCTGTACGTCTCTATACATTTCAATTTCTCCTGACATCTACAACAAAACAAATAAGTTTGATTAGTACATGTCAGTAGAATAATAAAAATACATAGCATATATAATGCATTTTTAATAGGGTTAATTTCCATATTTTATTCTTTGACTTTTCTTAAGGTTATGACTTAAGGTTCAAACCTCCCTCCCCCTTAAGTTTTATAACCTAAGGCTCTGATACCAACCTGTGAAGTTCTCAAATTTGGGTATCTTCCAACCCGACAAATGGTGCTACACGGTGCTACAGTTCACACAAACATTTAATTGAAATGACTCAAAAGAACGAATATGTCTTATATATATTCCAAAACAATATTACCATTCTCCAAGTTCTTTATAACCGTTACATTTGTGTTTGTCATAATATCAAATATTATCATTACAAACCTATACTATTACATAGGTAATCTATGGGTTCACTTTAGCCTTCCCTTTATCCTTGCCAGATCCTTCGGTCCGTTTGGTCTTAGCTACATTCATATAGTTCAAGCAAGAGTGAGCCTAACTAGCTCAGCAAGTACAATAATTTTGATAAAATAGCATGCGTGAAACATAGGAATTGTATATCTTCAATAACTTAACAATAGTTACGAAGTACTATCGATAATTTAAAATAGCACTTCTTTTCCTTCAAAACGTTTTACAATGACTGTGACAACCCCAAAATAGGTCCACTCCATCCAACCCATTTTGAGTCGCCAAATACATGGTACAGAAAATAACTACAACTTTATTACAACAATTGTCGTGCAAAATACAACAACACATATGTTGTGAGTTTGGATACAACTATATACCAAATGTGACTCATGTTCCAACCGTGGACATCACCTCACAATGACACCTTACATAAAGGTATAGTCAAAAACTGTTTTGGAAATTAGAATCTTTGGGAAGTGCTTAAGGAAACCTTCGTACATGGGAGGCCATGCTTCTAGGTTGTGATAGATATCATATGGCCACAGAATTATCCTTGGTTTACCCAATAGACCCCAAAGAAAAACGAGAAGATTACTATCATATTCTTCCCAATGGTGAGTCTTCTCTTGACTTATCATTATCTCCACTGTCTCTAATTGAGAATTATACTTCAAACAAACACCAAGATTATATAGGTAGTGCCCATAGATATACTCAGCAAGTGGATGAGCACAACCCTGTCTTATGACACGAGGTTGTATGTCATTAGACATCTTGTATGATAGTGACAAAACACCCTTCCAACGTTGGGTTCGCCTCACCCTATTTTCTTCACCAAATATAACTACTAAATGATGACCACCGTTCTATTCCCTTGTTACCCCCGCTCGACCCAGCTACACTCTTATTACCTGAAAGGAATTGTGAAGCAAAAGGGTGAGCACAACTAGCTCAGTAAAGAATATCATGACTAAAGATAATTCAATTATCAATAGCCTTCATCAACAATAAATCAGAGATTTAGAACATATGGTAAATGATAAAAATTTCAACCATAGTTGCAGCGGAACGAGCAATCCATTAGAAGAGTCAAATAGACTATAAAGTCTATTATTTTCTCCATGTTAAAAATCCACCAACAATATTTTATCCCTATAACATCAATCAACAATTCTGGTCCACAATCATATGAATAACTCATAATCATAACTGTAGTTCTAAATTCCTCTTCTCATCTAGGACGAAGATAATTTTCATCACCTGAAACATCAAACATCATGGTTATACCAAATCACAGTTCCTGTTCATAATCATACTAATAACTTCATCTTTGCACTACGGGCCAAAGATATTCATCAACAAGTCATCTTTGCACTACAGGCCAAAGATATTCATCAACAGTTCATCTTTGCATTACTGGCCAAAGATATTCATCTACAATTCATCTTTGCACTACAGGCCAAAGATATTCCTCAACAATTAATATTTGCACTACAGGCCAAATATATTCATATCTCAAAGAAATATATAATCATTTCAGAATTTATATACACCATAATTATAACCATGTTAATCAATTCATCTTTACACTTAAGCTAAAGATATTCAATTATAAATTCAATGGTCATGATCATACCAGTCACAATTCAACTTTGCACTACAGGCCAAAGAGAACCCTAGTCATGATCATACCAATAATCTACCCATCTTTACACTCCAGTGAAAGAGAATTTCAACATCAGGGTTATAAAAATGTTATATATGATGATAAAAATAATATGATCAACATATAGTTTTAATCTCAAGAGTAATATTCGTAACTCATGAATAGTAACCCCGACACAAAAGATAGAAATTCTACAATGAAATTCATACCAATATTTCGGTATAATGATATTGAAAGAATAACATTACTTAAATTTATAAACAATTTATTTTAATTGTTTACACTTTACTAATTAATGCATTTAATCATCATAAAATGCCAACTCTTACAATTTCATCATCAAATAACCAAAACTCTCATCAAAAATCTGCATATACCTCATATAGGATTCTCAAGCCATAAAATCCTATTTTCCAATTTTCTTTCTTCACAAAACATATTTAATTCATTTACTCATAGCTAGACCATTTTCATGAAAAATACCAAATCAGTTCCAAAAATATTTCTTTTCTGGGATTTAGCATAATATAGTCCCATAGTGAACATATATTTTTCTCAGAATTTTTAAAAGTCATTTACTATTTTTCATATGGCCAAAATAGCCGAATATTTAGACATTTATCAAAAATTGTACTTTTGTCTAAAAATTCTGAAATTTACAGAGTATACTTCTATCATATACATGTACTCCCAATAAAAATTTCATCAATTTTGGAGTTAACCACAAGGAATTATAAGCGGTTATTTTTAAAATAGTCTTTTCTCATAAAATTCATAACTCTCAATCTATACATCCAAAAATCACCATTTTTGGACACAATCAATAAAACTCATCAAAATATCATTTCAAATTTTTCCAGAATTTTTGAAGATCAGAAAAATTACGAAACTGAAAATCATAACAACCCTTAAAATCCCTTATTATCTCTTACTATCCCTTACAATCCCTTACCTCAAAAGAGCAGTACTTCTGATCGGTATAAGGCTGAAGGAAACTTGCACTGATGAATAGAAACTCACAGAGTATCTAAATACTCACAAAATATACTCAATAATCTAGAGAGAGAAAGAGAGAAAACTTATGTTTCTGGTGTGATTTTCAATTCTAACTTAGCCCTCTATTTATAGAAAAATTTTGGTAGGTTTGACCTGCAACCTGATGGCTTTACCTGCTACTATTCCCACCCACCACATTTGAAATATAATTCAGCACATTTCTTCACCAACCACAAGTGGGGCCCACCAATTCTAGAATTTTCCACCAAAATGATAAACTCCGAAAATTCAACAATTTCTGAATCAGTCATCTCGTAAAATTCATAATAAATCATACGTTCATTTTTAACGGCTCAAAATTTGTGGGCATATACTCAACTTATATATGTATAACATATCCAAAAATTACCACGATCCAACGGTCGGATTAAAAATTATAACCCCCGCAAAATATCTCAAAAACCCTAATTTTTAATACCTCCATTCCAACAAAAATACTGATAAAAACCTCAACATTAACTCCTTCATTTTTAACCACAAAAATATGTCCCTCGTTTATATCCACATAAAATAAATATTTCCTTATCATACGAATCAATAATTAATTATTCACAAATAATATTACAGAATCACATTTATGACAACCAGGCCGTTCCCAGGAAAGAGGGGGCTTTCCAATAAGAATTTCTCCTTACTGGCGCGCAATTAGATGACCAAACCTCTCCTTAGACAGAACTTTCTAGACATTGCCAATAATGCTATCTAATAATACTATTCAAATAATATGAATTATTGATCTGATAAAGGAAAATACTGTGCAGCAAAAATTATTGAAAAAACAATAATATAAAATATCAACGCAACAATTATTGAATCAACAAAATAAAATATTAAACAGTAATTACTGTAACAATTATTGAGTAGTGCCTTCTTACGTAAGAATCAATAATTTTAAAAATACTGTGCAATACCGTGTGCTACTGTGCAATAACGCGTATTACTGTATTTTAATCACCGGGTATTTCAACAGTATTAACAGTAACAACTACGCCGTTATTTGTAAAAACTCAAATTTGTCGTTTTCTTCATCCGACAGTTATTCGTTATGGGGCCCACAAATAGCTGCGCCGTCGTACGAATATTCCCCGACAGAAAGAATATTCCACGACCAAACGAATATTCCCCGACAACAATGATTATTTTATAACCACTTGCTTATTTTGAAAAAAATTCATATTTCACCCATAACTTTAAACTTTTATCAATTTAACCATTTACTGAATAGTAATTATAAGAAAAATTGAATACTTTTATTTCATAAAATTCGGGGTCTTACAATGACAATATTCGGTAAAACATCAATTTCAGTCCAAGACCATGAGCATTTCATAATTTCTTTAAAAAGGATAACCCGGCACTAAGTTCGTAAGTCCGGTATAGCTTACGAGCACGTCTAGGTTATCAGCCTATAGTACTCTATGTTGACCAACACTACATTCATTAAACATATGTACGTTTAAGTTATGGCAACCTTATGTGCATGTCGTTTGACGACAAAACATTTTAGCATACTAAGTCTTCATTTGAAAACCACACCAATATAGATTGATAATACTTTGATAGATTATAAGAAATCCAACATATCATAAGTCTAACCGAAAGAATTGGCTTTGACTTCATCAGACATTAGTTCATGCGTAAGAATACATGAATCACAAAGCTTGTCTAGATTGAACTGAAACAAGGGTTAGAACACTTGCCTTTAGCGTCTGCTACTGTTTATTACACGTGCACTTTAAGTCCTTAAGGTCTTTACAGTAGATGATAACATCACATAACAGACTGGTCATGAATAAACATGCATGGTTCCTAACGAATCTTACCCTTCTTCTCAATCTAATTATGACTTAGATTTATTATTTTTGGTTCCGGCGTTTCGTTACGTCGTTCTTACGTTCATATACAATTGACTTACTTCAACCCTAAGTGGTCATACTTAAGCTTTAACCATGTCTTAACAATGTCACATTTAAGTTGTAGTTCATTAATCAGTCAATTAACTTTATTATTATCATAATCTCCCTTTACTATGCAAACCCTAAGGCTGGCGCTGCGGCGCTAGCTTCCTTTACTTAAGCCGCGATGCGGCGCCAAACTCTAGGGGCTGAGTACCGGACTCGGCGCTGTGGCGCGAGTCCTAGCGTTATGAGCCATGCTACGGCGTGAAACTCCAGTAGGTCACAGCTTTTCTCGGCCATACTCGGCGCTGCAGCACCACCTATTTGGCCTTGGGCTGGCGCCGCGGTGCAAGCTCTGTGCACCATAAATTTTAGACAGTTTTTCTACTTAGTGAGATTCCCGGGCTCGTAACTTCTTCGTTATAAGTCCGAATTGGCTCGTTCAAAAGCTGATAGTTCACAAATCACATACTCTACTAGTTCATGCAAGAATTTTATATTTTTGACTTTGTTAACTCAAAATTCACCTATTGGTTAATTTTTAACGAAAACGATAAACGTTCGTGAACGTTCAACGCTCGTTTCTTTGTTCTAAGTTAAAATCTGGTCATTTTCGAGTTTGCAACTCTATAATGCCAAATAAGACTTGTCTCCATAAAAAACTAACATTTCTGAGCTCTATAACAAAATTCAACTTCCGTTTTGAGAATTTTATGAATTCAACGATTATCGTCCAATCGCGTGAAGTTTGGTACAACCTCGTTACTAATGATTTGTTCATCGTTCGAAATGGATTGAATCCATCACATAGACATCTCAACCTATATATTACATCAACTTATTTTGATGATAAGTTATTATTTGTTCTTTGTGAGCTTATAACTTATTAAAGTATAAACTATTTATAGTTTCAATTCTCAAGACTTAAGATAGTTTAAGTCCTTTAATCAACATTCTTTCATCTTATTAACATACTAACTTCATTCATTTAAATATGTTACAAGTTCATTTATGTTCTTCATAAGTTCATAACTTATTTAAGTTCAACTTACTTATTCATGACTTATACGGCTCAAGTCCATTAATTATCCAATTCTTTTACTTCTTAACATACATGAACCATCATTCAACCCTTCTCTATCAAGCTACTATGGAAGAGTTGGAAGATTATGATATAAGAGGCTTACCCTTGATGATCTCTTGACTCTTTCTTGTTCTTACTTCTTGCTTCAAAGTCTAAGTTCTGCTAACTTATTATCTCTAACCAATAAGCACTTTGCAAATGAAAGTTGTTGGATGAAATTGAACAAGCAACAAATGAAATCATATGCTTGCTATTTATAGTACTTCTCTAAGTTTAGGTAAAATAGTCATTAGGTCATCCCACCTCCTTAACAAACCTCCTTACTATTCATTACTTATTCCCTAAGTATACTTGCTAACCACTTACTTTACTTGGCCATCACAACAATATCTTTGTCACCACAACATTTATCCAAACTTGGGCACCAAGATCACCCATGGGTTGCCCCATGGATCACCCTAGTCCATTGGATCATTACATTGGGCTTAGGTTTAATTAGCTTAGCTTATTCATTTGGGCTTGCATTAATTTGCTTTGGGCTTCACATTAACAAGCACTTGGGCTTGCACATCCAATTCTATTGGATTATTCAATTTGCTAAACAATCCTACAAGTCCATTTCCTTTGGCCAAAAGCCTTATACGTATTATTCTCGTATTCTAATTCGTACACTAATTTCATAATATACGATATACCATCATTCATACATACTCGTATAATACTTCGTATCATACTCGTATTCATTCCCTCGTAAATTATATACGTTTCATACTATCATTGCAATAGCTTCTTAACGCCATATTTTCCCTAACGTTCTCAAATTAAGTCCACAGGCAAAAAATTACGTTTTCCATACTTGAATTATTATTACATAATTCATCTCACCTCGATGTTCTATCGTTACGTATTTCTTGGAAGTTCAAAAATAACTCATGAGCAGAAATCGATAAATAGTGTTTTTCAAAAAATTTCTCGGAAGCTTTTGTTTTCATCTTGAAAATTCAAACACTTTAATTCCTTAACGTAGTTAAAATATTACGACTTTCCAACGTTTTAAGGTTATAGAACGACATTCATCTTGCTAACACATAATAATAACAAATAATATAATTTTATTCATTATTTAATTAATTAACAGTATTTTACAAAAGATCAGAATTTCTCGGTCGTTACAGTTCTAACCCTTATCTATGATCATTCTGGACAAGCTTTGTGATTCATGTCTCTTACGCATGAATTGATGCATGACAAAGTCAAAGTCAATTCCTTCGGCTAGACTTAAGATGTTTCTTTGGATTTCTTATAATCTATCGAACTGTTGTCAATGTTTTGCCAAACTATGCTGGTATAGTTTTCAAAAGAAGACTGAGTATGCTAAACAAATATTTTGTCGTCAAACGACAGGTACGTGCAGTTACTAAAACTTAAACATACATATGTTTAAAGAAAGCAGTGTTGTACAATATAGAGTACTATAGGTTGATCACCTAGACGTGCTCGTAAGATATGTCGAACTTACAGACTTGGTGTCAGGTTGTCCTTTTCAAAGAAAGAATGAAATGCTCATGGTCTTGAACCGATATTGATGTTTAGTGAATATTGTTCATTGTGAAACGTTTTAAAAAAAAGAGAAGTGCTATTTTGAATTATCGATAGTACTTAATAACTATTATTCAGTTATTGAAGATATACGATTTATATGTTTCAAGCATATGGTTAAATGAAATTGTCATACTTGTTGAGCTAGTTATGCTCATTCTTGCTTTAACCATATGAATGCAGCTAAGACCGAACAGATAGAAGCATCTAGTAAAGATAAAGGGAAGGCTTAGGCAAATCAGTAGATTCCCTTTGTAATAGTATAGTTATAATGTTGTATTTTATTTGATATTATGACAAGCAAACATGTAATGGTTATAAAGAACCTGGGAATAGTAATATTATTTCGGAATATACATAAGACATTTTTACTCTTTTGAGGTATTTCAATTGAATGAATGTGTGAACTGTAGCTCTGTGTAGCGCCAATTATCGAGTTGGGAGATACCCAGATTTGGGGGCGTCACAGGTTGGTATAAAAGCATTAGGTTATAAAACTTAAATGGGGAAAAGAACCTTAAGTCATAACTTTAAGAAAGTTAAAGAAGTAAAAGATGAAATTCACCCTACAAATGCATTTACTTATGATATGTGTTTTTATTATGTTATTGACGTATACAAATCAAACAAAATTTTTTTTGTTGTAGATGTTAGGAGAAAACGAAATGTATAGGGATATACATGTAGTAAGTGAGGAATCGGTGAACCAAACAAAGATCTTACTGAACCCTATAGCAGAAGAGCCGAAAGTGGTGGTAATTGAGTCTGAAGACTCTGAAAGCTTAGATCTCATGTCCATGTTCGATAGCATGTCGGAGGAGGAGGTAGAGGTAGTGTCTTTTAACACCATAACACATGTTGAAGAGACTCCGGGGGAGTCACCGAAGGCACTATTCATGGCCTTATTAGATAAAAATATCCAGCTGGGGAAGGAGGTCAGAGAGTTGAAGGATGAGGTCCAGGAAATCCTGGAAGATAAGAAAAGTATGGAGAATATGTGGGAGGAAGAGCACGATGAACATGTTTTGGCGAAGGACAAGGTCCATGAGCTGAAACAAGAAACCTTTGAGCTTAGGCAGGAGCTAAAGGTCAAGAAGTATAAGATAGGGAGGATGTCTTATATACATAGTAGTTCTCATGCGGATTTTCAGCAGCAAGTAGCTGGGTATCCGATAGAAGTAGGGCAGACTCGGCATATTATCAATCGAGATATTATTGTCTGTCTTGCCAAAGCGGATTTTGAGAATGCCATATGGCAGATGTGATCAAATTATTAGTTAGATTAGAGATAGATATGTAAATATGATGTATCTAATAGTGGCGTAAAACCCTCTTTTGTATATCAAATGGTAGTCTTTTGTAAATTCCAATTTTTGGAAAGTAATTATAGAATAGGATTGTAATCAGCTAAGGCTGTGTAATGTGAATGATTTAGTATTATACTACAAGAAGTAAATCAATATAAGCCTTTTACGGAACATATTGTGCAAAGAGTATGAGTTATTGTTTAATAATGAATAATAACTAACTAACAAAAATAAAGTAATAATGATGTGTTGTTTATCTTAATAATAAAATGCCACCAAGAAGGAGACAACGAAATCAAGATGCTATTGTTAATCAACCGGAAGGAGGTCCGGTTTACCCGATGCAAGAGTTCGTTAACTTGTTAACGGCCGCTTTTAATTGGAACGGGGCTAATATACCTATAAATCTTGCAATAGTACGAGCTACTACTTTTAAGGATTTTAAGAGTATCGGTCCACCGAAGTTCAAAGGAACTACAGACTCCATAGAAGCCCAAACGTGGGTGAAGGAGATAGAGAAGGCATTTGTTATTGCAAATATCGACGAGGGGAAAAAGGTTACTTTTACCATTTATATGAAAAAAGGGAGAAGCCAATTTCTGGTGGGAGGCAAACCAGGCTAGGGCGGGTATAAAAATACTTACATGGACGCGGTTCGAAGAGATTTTCTTCGAGAACTACTTTCCCACAAGTATACAGGGCGGATGGAGATGCGGTTTCTGGAGTGAAAATAAGGAGAAAAGACAGTTCCCTAATACGCTGCCAAATTCAATGAATTGGCGAAGTTTGCTCCACATCAGGTGGACGCCAAGGTGAGAAAGGCTAGAAGTGTGAAAGCCCCAAATTCGGGTCCTAAATCACCACGAATATGGTACAATCATTCTACAACTATTACGAAAGATATAAACATAAATTGTTTATACATTAAACTTACACATTTTTCTCCAAGTTCGAGTAACCTTAACTTATACACAATACATAACTTATTTAACTTACAATAACATTAATAGACAATACTTATACAAATTTAGTTGCACACAAATACTAAAGCTGGAACTGTCTTCGACCTTTTCTTGTATTCGACGTATTCGCCTTAATCTGCAATATTTTATCATGATATAGCAAGGGTGAGTATGAAACTTGCCCAGCAAGTTTAAATTTTTTTAAGGATATATCATGATTGAAAGAACTTGAATAATAAGCTGGCTATAATTCAACAATATAATTGTGAACTAGTAGGAACAAGTTTTATGACTTAACAAGTATTAAACATGAACAAATATATCTGGACCGAATGGTAATGAAGGTGATCAGCCTTTCATACCTAACTTATACATGCAATATGTACAGAGTACAATTTTACAATGATAATTAGCAATGATTAACCATAAGTATATCAAAATGAAACAACTCTAAGTAGAGTTAAGAAAAACTTGCATGAACCGTTGATTACCGTTATACAATTAATAAGCTTTGACTGAACCAAATATATAAATAATATCGATCTATAAGTTAGAATAATATCATCACAGTATTTAAAATAACCTAAACATATTCTCACATAACCCTATCAGTCTATAACATAAATACGACCTATTCTCAAGATAAACTTTTACTGTCTGAGTTGAGTTCGGTACAATTCTAACATCCAAATGGTCTAGTCGGACAAAATTTAGAGTTTAAGTTTAATTAAACTCTGCCTAAACACTTAACAATTATCTAAGATAATTTATTAACAGTCAAAAATATTTTTCGTAAGCTTGTAATAATTTTTACATAATTATTATCATTTAAAATAATTTTTCAATCATTAATAACGTATTTAAATGAATTAAATATCACTTAATTCCTTTATCATTAATATTTATTTAATATCAAATATTAATAAAATACATGTCATAATATTATAATATATTTATAATATATCAAAGTATTTTTAATACCTTAAAATCATATTTATATAATATTTAAACATTTAAATCCATTATCCGATAATTGCTTTTAATATTAAAATATTAATATTTTCATGACAAAATATCAAAAGTTATATTTTATAACTTAAAATATTTTTATAACACTTAAATCATTTTTATATAATTTTTAAATCATTAATTATATTTTTCTATATTTTATTTAATATAATTATTAAATAAATTAATTATCATTAATATTAATTAATTAATGAAATTCCTCACAAAATATTAAAAGTCATTAAAAATAACTTAAAATATTTTCTTATATCATAATATAATTTTTTATGATTTTTCATGTATTACAAACATTTTTAAATAATTTATTTAATATTATAATTAAATAAATTAAATACCATTTATATTTCAAAAATATTAAATATTTATGAAATATACTCAAAATAATTAAAAACTAATTTTCAGGCTTTAAATAAGTTTTCATAATTTATTATGTATTTTTAATAATTTAAAACTATTTTTCTCTAATTTTTAAATAAAATAATTATGTTTAGAAATTATTTGTCGCAGAAGGGCCTTATAGCGACGAAACTGTCGCTATAGGTGTTCTTAAAGAAACCCAGAACATCATGTCCGTCTACAGGATGGGTACTTTGACCAACAATAAATTCATGTTCATGTTTTATTCTGGGCAACTAATGGTGTTAGAATTGTAGTAATGATGTAATACTACAAGAACAAACTAATTTCATGACCAAACAACAAAATATCTGTGAGATACAGGCCTTACAAAATCATGCCAGACACTGCTCTTCAATTTATGGGTTTTCCAGAAATTGAAGAACAGTCGAGGAGCTTACTTTGCTCCTTTTAATTTATATGTTCCCTGGTTGCTTAGCGTGATATCAAGGTTCAAATGTGTAGTGGAGATGTCACTGAATATCTATATATCCTCAAATCAGTCTAACAACAACATCAAACGAAGATTTATGCCGGTCAAACTACCTGTCAGGAACTTGTTCTTGAAGATTCTGGGTTTTCCAGAATCTTCATCCGGGCAAATCGGTCAACCCAGTTTAGCCAAGATTATCTACTATTCTGTTCAGGATCTGGGTGACCTAAAGCCTTTAACATGTAGTCTTCGTGTCAGGCTACAACAACAACACAATAACTTGGCCAAAACATTAACATATAGCAAAATCAGGGGATTCGAAAATCTTGTCAGACCACCTGGAAAATTCTGGGTTGCCCAGATTAAAAATTTCGTGATCGGTCAACGTGTTTTGACCGTTCATATCTGGAGATCTAGACTTGCTATGGATATGATTCCACTTCCAGTCTACTCTCCTTATAGCAAAGAACAAATATATAACATCTAACAAAAATAAAACCATACACAAGAAGATCTACAGGCTCTGACATATGGCTGTCAGGCCATATTTTCAAGTTTTTCCAGATTTCAAAAAGATGTTATTTTGAGCACTTTGATGTTATGGATTCACTATATAGCAACCCAGATCATCAAGTGACACCCTAATACACAACTCTAACCAACAACTAACATCAAAACACAAAATTTATAAAATTTAGGGTTTATACCTTTTGTAAGCTTTGATCTTGAATCAGAATTTTGAATCTATTTATGGAAAGTTAAGAGCTGATATTTGCTTTATTTCTCACCCACTTTCACTCTCATACACGAAAATCTAGAAAGAGAATGGTCTTGGCCATTTTAAAAAGTCAAGTGAGCTTTCTCTCACTTTAATCTTTTATATTTGATAATATTCAATGAATGTTGGTTGATATTGCTGCTGATTTGTGAGATATAAGTCACATGCTAGGCTAGGGTTGGTGAACAACTAAGAGTAGGGTTAGATCTTCAAGCAACCTTCAATAATACAACCAAGGGCACTTTAGTCAATTGATTTATAATTTTAATGCTAAAATGGTAACTTGTGCAAACCCTTAGGGTTTAGGGTTTAGGGTTTAGGGTTTAGGTTTTGCGTAATTAATTTATAAATTTTCCAAATTAGGTTTTCAAAAATAAAAAATTAATATTTCTAAATTATAATTAGGATTCTATAATTATATTTAGATTTCGTAATCATAAATTCAATCTTGCTAATTATGATTATTATTTCCTAATTAAAATTGCTAATTTAGCGATTAGGGTCATAATTATCCATTAGGGTTTATAACCTAGGAATTAGGGTTTAAAATAGAAAAGTAATCTTGCTAATTTTAAATTTAGGTTTCCTAATTAGATTAGGATTTTCTAATTACTTATAACTTGAAAATTAGGATTAATGTTTCCTAATTAACAGTAAAATTATTACACTAACAATTAGGTTTTTCCTAATTATAAATTAGGGTTTCTAAACCAGAAATTAGGATTTTCTAAATCAATTAGGGTTATCCCTAATTAGGTTATTATTAATAACGTTAAACCTTATACTTGCTTTTGCATTCCCAAATTAGGGTTTCAAACCCCGAATTAGGGTTTCAAATTTCCAAAACTAAAATTACGATTTTCAGATTCGGTTTTCGGGTTTCTTATCAGACGTTAGGGGTTTCTTAACGAACGTTGACGTTCTTAATATAATACTAGGGTTTGCCACTGCTAAAATTTATCTTGTCAACCCTTGACGCTTAACCACATTCTGAACACATAAATGACCATATACATAAAACATATTCACGTATACAGTTAATCCTGAATAATTCACCTAAATCCTTCACAGAATTTTGAAATCCTCAAAATTCCTTCCCAAAAATATCAAACACATACACTTATTTTCTGTCTAGGCCTATTATTTGACCTTAAATCCATCATTTAAGATTTTAATAAATTGTCTAAATTCTCGGGTTATCACATTCACCCCTTCTTCTAAGAATTTCGTCCACGAAATTCACCTTACACCATACTACTTACACCATTCACACATCATCACATGCTACCCAATACACCACTCACAAGAGTAAAAGTTTTCAAATTGTGCTGATGAGTCGTACAGATTATTTGTCTGTCATTTTCGCAAAGATTTTATAGAAATTCATCCCTAAACCGTCGTTACTTACGGACACAAAGGGTGATTAGCCCGATATGCCCTGTACTGGCTAAGTACTGATTTTATCTGTTTCTCGTCACTGCCATAGGCACAAAACTTTACCTCAGTCTTACTGGATTTCGCACCAAAATAATTTGGTTCGAGAAATTTCTTTCAATGAACACTTAGAGTTTTCATAAACATTAGTCTTGCTGAATCGAATAGCATAGACTCATATCAATAATTCAGTTCAATCGAATTATTTAGGTGTAGCCAAACCCCGTTGGCAAATTAATTTTAATTTTTTTTTTGAAAATATTTTTGAGAATGACGTCATGATGTCATATTGCATTAACAGTCCGTTTGAGGATGCCGTCATCGTATGACTTTGTCATAATACATCATACAATAGTGGAATAACGATGTTAGATCAAATTCAACACTAAGTATTCTGCCTTTATAACTCCATCAACTTTTTATTATCTCTACATCAGGTTACATGGTACATAAGCGATAAATAAAATATATTTTGATATTTCAAATCATCTTCGTCTAGCTGAAACATGTAGCATAGACTATACTTTAAACTGTTCCAAAAATGATTACGAGTCTACATTTTTTTTTCAAAAGCACATAGTGCGTATTTAGCTTGATGTCAAAATTTTGAACTCTAGCATAGCTAGGAGTTTTGAAAAACCTATGTCTCCACTATTTATCAGTTGCTTAATAATCTATATGTTCCTATAATCCTCAATAATTCAATTACACATAACTATACCTAGTTCGTCAAAGAACACTTACGAGTTCATGAACTTGCCACAATCATACGAGTTTATGAACTTGTCCTAGTCAGACCTTTGGTGTCCATTCGCTGAGGGGTTCATAAATTTTTCATATAACTATGAATCAAGAATGTCACATAAGTATGAGTTTAAAGAACTCGTACTTAACCTTATATTCTCTACCTATAACATATCTATCTATTCTACACATGAGAGAGGAATCACCCTCTTAACATGTATATAGCAAATAGCGCAACACAAACATTTCAATGATTGTCATTGCCAGAAAATTTGTTATTTTTACACCAAGTACAATTTCCCGCCCATGCAAGGAATCATACAACTCAGCTGCTGACATGAGTCCTCATTTAAAATCCCCACTTAATCTTAACTCCCTTCTCAAAACGAATTTTATTCAACTCATATTCGTAATCCTTCCTGAATCTGTACCAATTCACACAACAATCTTCCTGTAAACTTTCCAATCATCATATTGATTCTTTTCCCATATTATAACCTTACCAGATCACGGGGTGATCTCATAGTATATATTACAATTCATTTATATTTCTTAATCGTTTTGTTTTACGATCTCCTGTCTCCTGTACTTTTAGTCTTTTAGACTCTATCTATTCATCACTAATATTCACTTTCATTATCAGAGTTAGGGAACTCTGTATCTTATAACTCGCCGAGATTCGTCTTTGAATCTTACCAACACACTAACTCGATTTGAGTTAGTACTTATCCTATTCACTGCGGTTATTAATCTCAAGTACTCTTACCTAAGGTTCATAACCTACAACTTTGATATAAACTGTGAAAGCCCCAAATTCGGGTCCCAAATCACCACGGATCTGGTACAATCATTCTATAACTATTGCGAAAGATATAAACATAAATTATTTATACATCAAACTTACACACTTTTTCCCAAGGTCGAGTAACCTTAACTTATACACAATACATAACTTATTTAACTTACAATAACATTAATATACAATACTTATACAAATTAAGTTGCACACAAATTCTAAAGCTGGAACTGTCTTCGACCTTTCTTTGTATCCGACGCATTCGCCTTAATCTGCAATATTTTATCATGATATAGCAAGAGTGAGCATGAAAGTTGCCCACCAAGTTTAAATTTATTTAAGGATATATCATGATTGAAAGAATTTGAATAATAAGCTGGCTATAATTCAACAATATAATTGTGAACTAGTAGGAACAAGTTTTATGACTGAACAAGTATTAAACATGAACAAATATATCTGAACCGAATGGTAATGAAGGTGGTCAGTCTTTCATACCTGACTTATACATGCAATATGTACAGAGTACAATTCTACAATGGCAATCAACAATGATTAACCATAAGCATATCTGAATCAAACAACTCTAAGTAGAGTTAAGAAAAACTTGTCTGAACCGTTGATTACCGCTATGCAATTAATAAGCTTTGACTGAACCTAATATATAAATAATATCGATCTATAAGTTAGAATAATATCATCACAGTATTTAAAATAACTTAAATATATTCTCACATAACCCTATCAATCTATAACACATATACGACCTATCCTCAAGTCAAACTTTACTGTCTAAGTTGAGTTCGCTACAATTCTGACATCCCGACGGTCTAGTCGGACAAAATTTCGAGTTTAAGTTCAATTAAACTCTACCTAAACACTTAATAATTATCTAAGATAATTTATTATCAGTGAAAAATAATTTTCGTAAGCTCGTAATAATTTTCACATAATTAGTATCATTTAAAATGATTTTTCAATCATTAATAACGTATTTAAATGAATTAAATATTACTCAATTCCTTTATCATTAATATTTATTTAATATCAAACATTAATGAAATACATGTCATCATATTATAATATATTTATAATATATCAAAGTATTTTTAATACCTTAAAATCATATTTATATGATTATTAAACACTTAAATCCATTATCCGATAATTGCTTTTAATATTAAAATATTAATATTTTCATGACAAAATATCAAAAGTTATATTTTATAAATTAAAATATTTTTATAACACTGAAATCATTTTTATATGATTTTTAAATCATTAATTCTCTTTTTCCATAATTTCTTTAATATGGTTATTAAATAAATTAATTATCATTAATATTAATTAATTAATGAAATTCCTCACAAAATATTAAAAGTCATTAAAAATAACTTAAAATATTTTCTTATACCATAATATAATTTTTCATGTATTACAATTATTTTTAAATAATTTATTTAATATTATAATTAAAAAAATTAAATACCAATTATATTCCAAAAATATTAAATATTTTTGAAATATACTCAAAATAATTAAAAACTAATTTTTAGGCTTTAGAATAATTTTTCATAATTTATTATGTATTTTTAATAATTTAAAACTATTTTTCTCTAATTTTTAAATAAAATAATTATTTTTAAAAATTATTTGTCGCTAAAGGGCCCTATAGCGACGAAATTGTCGCTATAGGTGTTCTTGGGCTGTTCTTGAAGAAACCCAGAACATCATGTACGTCTGCAGGATGGGTACTTTGACCATCAATAAATTCATGTTCCTGTTATATTCTAGGACAACTAATGGTGTTAGAATTGTAGTAATGATGTAATACTACAAGAACAAACTAATTTCATGACCAAACAACAATAGATCTGTGAGATACAGTGTGACACCCCCAAATCTAGGTACTTCATTACCTTAAGATTTTGTGTTCCTGTAATGAAAACATTCATATCTAACTACCCAATCATAATAAATTGAATAATAAAAACCTGCCCATACAGGATTACTTTAATAAAAACATTATCTCCCAGGTTATCTACCCTTTAATTACAATCATTCAAATGCGAAAATTGAATTATTACATCACATCATTATTAAAAGTCTATCATCATAACGATAAAGTAAAATTACAAGTCTTCATCACTTGTACATTTTTTCCTTTCCTTTTCTAGATGAAGGCTCATCTAACTTCTCAACTTTAGCTGTAATGAGTGTATAAATATGCAAGAGTGAGCAAAACAATTGCCCACTAGATACAACAATAAATCAACATGAAAATAATAATAATAATTGCCAACGAATCTGAATAGTACTCCAACAATGATAATCAAAAACTGGAATCTAAAATATGGAATATATATAACTGAGGGTCATAAGACCATGAACTACGTCCAAAGTTGTGAGTAATCTTTCAACTCCAACTTCAACAGTCATAAGACTATAAGGACTCCTCATACTTAGGGGGGATCAGCCTTTCGTATAAAGTATTGTGCACAAACATTTTAACGCTATGCGTAAATTATCCCCTAATAATAATAGGGTTGTTCATCCCAGTATTTAGAGTACAAGTCCGCACCAAAGAAAGTTTGGTTTGGATAAGCTTTCAAGAGAAATTGAAGTTTTACAAACATCAACTAGAGGACTAGTTGAATCAAAAAAATAAAGTTACACAATGTAATAATAGAACTAACTCAACGAAAGTGTAGAGTTAGAAAACTTTCTCAATATAAAAGATAGGGTTTAGAAACTTGCCTTGAGCGTAAGCTATAAAATTAAACTCACGATCACCTACACATAATTTTAGAACCACAATACCTATTAGATATGTTAACATACCATAACATGTTCATTACCATTTATATTTCAGAAACTCTAAGTGATTTACTTCGCAACACTTTTTTAACTTTCATTATGTATACTAAAGTATCACACAACACGTTTTTTGATTTACTAATCATTTTTGTAACTTTGAATTTATAATACATATAACACCACTCTGTATTAGTCTTGTTGTTACATGTTGGACACATTACCATAACCTTTAGCTAAACCACAACGAATGACCAAAGTCTATAGAATTAACAGACTTCAGTGTCTGGAAATGGGCACTCGCGCGGCCGCGCGAGTTTTGTATAGGGATGTCGCGCGCCCGCGCGACTTACAGAACCCAGTTTTGCAGAACAGAGCCACGACACTTTTCTTAAGCCAACTAACCCGAACTTCACCCATCAAATAGTAAAATTAACACATACAAATGATACAACACCATTACAACATGTTTCCTCACTTTTATATCAATATAGAACAACTTAATAGTAATTACACCACAGCAATTTCTCAAATTTCATGTTTTTCATATAAAACTCAATTTTCTTGACATTCATCCTAAAATCATCACTGTGAATTCATTATTTGGCCAAAAAACTCCATTCAAATTACGTTATACTCATATCTCATTAAACTAACATATACCAGCTTCAATTTATAATTTCACACACTAATTGGCCACTATAATTGATACTTGCATGAGCCATATGAAAATATATATATATATATATATATATATATATATATATATATATATATATATATATACTGACATTATTTCTTCCTACTGTCAAACGAATTTAGCATGCAATTGTTGTTTAAACATAATCTCTATTATCATAACCATGTATAACTACAAGTAATCCATTGTAAAACAACAATTCAATAAATTTGCAATTCACATAGTCTAAAATAGTTGCCGTAGAACATATATATGTATATATAATATAGAGTTAACATACCTTCAAATTGCTCATAGATAATCGTTGCTAAACACTGGAATTGTTGAAAATCCTAAGCTTTCTCTCAATTTCTCTCAACTCTCAGTTCTCTCTATTGCCTATAGACTAGCAAAGTTAGAATGAAGCTTTGATAGCCAGTATGCGTAATAACTAAAATGAAAAACTGATATGGCCTTAATACATATATTAAATATATCGGTTGCCAACATAAACGTACATAATATAAATATATTATATTTATTATTTTATTTATTTTATTTATATTATTAAATTTAAATTTCAGAAATTAAAAATATCAAAAGCCATAAGGCTTGTTTGGCAACCATTTAAATTTTAAATAATTAAAATACTTAAGCCTTGTTTGACAAAAACTAATCAAGCTACTTTAATTCATTTTAATAACTCCTTATAATATAGTTATTCTTTATAATATAGTCATTTGTCACACTATATTTAATCAAGCTTTCATATTTATTTTAATTAATTCAAATCACAAATAATTAAATAAATCCTTTAATCACATAACATAATACCAATAATTAACATTAATTTGAAATATCAATATAATAATCATTTCCTTAATTCATCGATTATTTATTTAGCGAATAATTCACCAAATAAAATTAAATCAATTAAACAAATATTTGCTTAACGATAAACACATCCACTAAATATTTATATAATTCAATAAATATTTAATATTACATTTAAAATTCTGGAATGTTACATACAGGCCTTACAAAATCATGCCAGACACTGTTCTTCAATTTCTGGTTTATCCAGAAATTGAAGAACAGCCGAGGTGCTTACTTTGCTCCATTTAATTTATATGTTCCATGGTTGCTTAGCGTGATATCAAGGTTCAAATGTGTAATGGAGATGCCAGCGAACAACTATATATCCTCAGATCAGTCTAACAACAACGTCAAACGAAGATTTATGCCGGTCAAACTACCTGTCAGGAACTTGTTCTTGAAGATTCTGGGTTTTTCAGAATCTTCATTCGGGCAGATCGGTCAACCCAGTTTGACCAAGATTATCTACTATTCCATTCAGGATCTGGGTGACCTAAAGCCTTTAACATGTAGTCTTCATGTCAGGCTACAACAACACAATAACTTGGCCAAAACATTAACATACAGCAAGATCAGGGGATTCAAAAATCTTGTCAGACCACCTGGAAAATTCTGGGTTGCCCATGTTCACATTTTCGTGATCGGTCAACGTGTTTTGACCGGTCATATCTGCAGATCTAGACTTACTATGGGTGTGATTCCACTTCCAGTCTACTCTCCTCATAGCAAAGAACAAATATATAACATCTAACACAGCTAAAACCAAACACAATAAGATCTACAGGCTTTGACATATGGCTGTCAGGCCATATTTTTAAGTTTTTCCAGATTTCAAAAAGATGCTATTTCGAGCACTTTGATGTTATGGATTCACTATATAAAAACCCAGATCATCAAGTGACACCCTAATACACAACTCTAACCAACAACTAACATCAAAACATAAAATTTATAAAAATTTAGGGTTTATACCTTTTTTAAGCTTTGATCTTGAATCTGAATTTTGAATCTGTTTATGGAAAGTTAAGAGCTGATATTTGCTTTATTTCTCACCCACTTTCACTCTCATACACGAAAATCTAGAAAGAGAATGGTCTTGGCCATTTTAAAAAGTCAAGTGAGCTTTCTCTCACTTTAATCTTTTATATTTGATAATATTCAATGAATGTTGGTTGATATTGCTGCTGATTTGTGAGATATAAGTCACATGCTAGGCTAGGGTTGGTGAACAACTAAGAGTAGGGTTAGATCTTCAAGCAACCTTCAATAATACAACCAAGGGCACTTTAGTCAATTGATTTATAATTTTAATGGTAAAATGGTAACTTGTACAAATCCTTAGGGTTTAGGGTTTAGCCCTTTAGGGTTTAGGGTTTAGGGTTTAGGGTTTAGGTTTTGCATAATTAATTTCTAAAATTTCCAAATTAGGTTTCTAAAAATAGAAAATTAATATTTTTAAATTATAATTAGGATTCTATAATTATATTTAGATTTCCTAATCATAAATTCAATCTTGCTAATTAGGATTATTATTTCCTAATTAAAATTGCTAATTTAGCGATTAAGGTCATAATTATCCATTAGGGTTTATAATCCAGGAATTAAGGTTTTAAATAGAAAAGTGATCTTTCTAATTTAAAAATTAGGTTTCCTAATTAGATTAGGGTTTTCTAATTACTTATAACTTAAAAATTAGGATTAATGTTTCCTAATTAACAATAAAATTATTACACTAACAATCACGTTTTTCCTAATTATAAATTAGGGTTTCTAAACAAGGAATTCGGATTTTCTAAATCAATTAGGGTTATCCCTAATTAGGTTATTTTTAATAATGTTAAACCTTATACTTGCTTTTGCATTCCCAAATTAGGGTTTCAAGCCCCGAATTAGGGTTTTGAATTCCCAAACCTGAAATTAGGGTTTTCAGAACTGGTTTTAGGGTTTCTTATCAGACGTTAGGGTTTTCTTAACAGAACGTTGACGTTCTTAATATAATACTAGGGTTTGCCACTTCTAAAATTTATCTGGTCAACCCATGACCTTTAACCACATTCTGAACACATAAATGACCTTATACACAAAACCTATTCACGTATACACTTAATCCTGAATAATTCACCTAAATCCTTCACAGAATTTTGAAATCCTCAAAATTCCTTCCCAAAAATATCAAACGCATACACTTATTTTCTGTCTAGGTCTATTATTTGACCTTAAATTCATCATTTAAAATTTTAATAAATTGTCTAATTTCTCGGGTTGTCACAAGAAGGTTTGAGCAGGGCTTGAAACCCTGGCTCTATAGCCGCATTTTTGTGTTCCAAAGTAATTCTTTTGGGACCATACTAGAGAAGGCAATAATTGCCGATGGTGGTAATGAGGCTCTAAGCTAATACCACAAGGAAAAGAAGAACAAGGGAAAGGTAGATGAGTGAGTAAAGCTCGAGGGAGCCAGTGGTAGTGGCAAAGGCTAGAAGAGGAAGGGATTTAACTTTGGAAATACCAGAGCGAAGCAAGGAGATCCTAAGAAGAGGATGGAGGCGTGTAAGAACTGTGGGAAGACTCATTTAGGAGTCTGTCTCAAGGGAAGGCTGCATGTTATAACTGTAGACAGGAGGGGCATATTTCGCCTAACTGTCCAAGTCCGAAGAAAAACCATGGATGCTTCGTATATGGATCAACTGATCACATAGCGAAGAACTGCCCGAAGAAGGGAATTGACAGGAATAAGGGCGCTAATAGCGGTAAGTTAGCTATTGGTGGTCCAGCGCAGACGGGTAGATCGATGGCCGGCACCTTTAACATGACAGTCCAAGATGCAGTTGCATCCGAGGATGTAGTTGCAGGTATTATCCCGATTAACGACATAAATGCTTACGTGATGTTTGACTCGGGTGCTACTTGTTCGCTTATAGCATGTGATTTTGCTAGACGATTAGAATTACTTCCCGAAAAGTTACGTATGCCTTTGATTATTAAGGTAGCAAATGAAGAGATAATTCATGTAACGCCCGAGAAAATTGGATCTTTAATGAATTAAATTTTTTATTTGATTATGTGGGTTAAATGAATTTAATTGATTAATTATGTGAGTAAGATATTTGAAGGTCGTTCTATGACCTAGAACGTGTAGATGTGGTTAGTATTCTAGTTGTGTGCTAGGATTAATTGTTTTGAATTACCAAGACAAAAATAAATGTTTTCTGAGAATTTTTCGTAAAAATATTATTCATCCTATTTCTCTCGGAGATTAGGTTCGAAATTCCGAGGAATGCGTAATGATATAATATGAAGATATAATGGAATATCCAATAATATCTCAGTTATGGCAAATGAAGTTTTTGCCTGCGGACTTAAAACCTAAGGGTTGGTAAAAATGATTTTCGAAAGGGAAATGTAATGTGTATAATTATTTCGGTTATTATACGTATGGTATACGAGTATGGTATGAATAATAGTATAACGTATAAAACGAATATCATATGAATAATAAACGAAGAGAATACATGAGTTATACGCTCAAAATAAGATTAGTTCTTATTGGATTTTGTGTTAAGGACTTTGTACAATCCAATAGGATTTGGATTAATAAGCAAACCCAATGATTTATATAAGAAAGCCCAAGTTAAGACCCAATGTTAAGTTATGTCAAGCCGATCCAAGAAACCGAACCATGGGTAAAACTGACGGGTCACGGGATAGGTAAAAACCATGGGGCAACCCATGGATATGTGGGCCGGCCACTTGGCCACCAAGTAAAGTGATTACTTGGTGGCTAAGTTGTTGAGGAGGTGGCTTTTGGACCATTTTGCCCTCCATTTGGTTGCCTATAAAAAGAAAACTTATGTTGGTCATTTAGTGATTTGTAAACTTTGTCCAACATATATTGAGAGAGAGAAAGAGCTAGAAACAAGTAAGCAATCTACTTCAAAGAAAACCATATACGTTTAGTCAATAACGTGAAGAATGCAAAGGTAATATTTCGTAAACATTAGTTTTCATCCTTTTCGATTTCTTTCTCGTAGAGAATCGTGGATTGGTGGAAGCATGTCTATTGAGGAGGAATAAGGATGGCTATTAATAATGAAAACATTTATAAGTCATGTTTAAGTAGAAATTATAAGTGTTTACATAAGTTTAAACCGTAAAAATCTTTGAATGTGAACTTGGTTGTTGATGGACAAATTGAGAACCATCATAGATAAGGTATGTGAATCTTGCTTGGCTAGGAGGTAGATGATTAATCAATTGAGTGTTCCATTTGATTTGGCTTATAGAACACGAGTAACGAAATTATGGCGAATTTTAAAAAAATTGACGTTAAATGTCCAAAGAAAGAAAACTCGAGTCAAATAAGTTAATAAGGTATTGAGATAACTCAGTATCGAAAGATTTAAAAGATGGAAATTAACCTTAAATAAATTAAATGTGATTTGTGCTTATATTATTGAGTATTATGTACTAATCAACTTGTTATGTGTTATTGTTGATGTCGATCGATAGCTTGATGTATAGAGAGACACATGTGGTGAGCGAAGAGTCCGTGAACAGAGTAGAGCCCGTACCTATGCCTGTAGCGGAGATACCATTAGTGATTCTAGAGGATTCAGAGCCAGAGGAGTATTTTTTGGAGGAGGATTATTCCAAGGAGACTATGGGATTGGCATCATATCTTAATATGATGATAGACGCAGAGGATGATATGGAGGTAACATCGGTTAATACGGTGATGCCTGCACTAGAGCCAACACCTATAGCTACAATGAGGGCAATGTATCTCTCGGTGCTTGACCGTAACGTGCAACTGCACAATATTGTGCAGAACCAGAAGGAAGAGATCAATGATCTCTATGAGGCCAAGGAGTCTGCAGAATTAGACTTTGAGTCAGAGCATGATGAGAAGGTGCTCATGATAGATAAGGCTAGGGATTATAAGAACGACGTCGTAGAACTTCGTAAGAAACTAGTTGAGAAAGACCAGAAAATAGCATGGATGTCATATATCAATGACAGTGCGCATGAGGATTTCAAGCTGAAAGTAGCTTGTTATTCCATTCAGTCGGGACAGACTCGACATACTATAAGTCGGGATATTGTGTTGAATCTGGCGAATGAGAAACATGAGAATGCCGTTAGGCAGTATTAGGAGGTAGAGCAGTAAATACTTTTGTGTAGTGACGTAAAACCCTATTTTGTATAATTAAAGGGTAGTCTTTTTGTATATCACAATTTTTGTGAAAGTCAATCGTGGGATATAAATGTAATAGCTTTTGGCTATGAAAAGCAAATTGTAAATAGTTTTGACTATAAAGAAGCATATGAATATAATGAAGTTTTTATTTAATGTGCTTTATGGTGTATGAGTTATTGTTCAGTTGTTCAGTGAATAAAAACTAAGTAAGCAAATAAGTAATAATGAAATTTTATTTATTTAATCAGAAAATGCCGCCAAGAAGAAGACAACGTAATCAGGAGGAGGAATCACATAACGATAATCAAGGGGGTTAAAATAACCCTATGCAAGAGTTCGTTAATTTATTAACGGTTGCAATTAACCAAACTGGGGGTAGAGCAACCGCAGGACCTAGGATAGCCAGAATGACTACCTTTAAGGAATTCAAAAGCGTAGGTCCGCCTATGTTTAAGGGAACGACGGACCCAATGGAGGTCCAGACATGGGTAAAAGAAATAGAAAATGCGTTTGTTATTACAAACGTAGCTGAGGTGCAAAAGACTTCTTTTATGACTTATATGATGAAGGGGGAAGCCAACTACTGGTGGGAGGCTCACCAGGGTAGGGCTAGAACTGATGCGGTTACATGGGAACAGTTCAAGAAGGTATTCTTCGATAACTATTTCCCTACTAGCATGCAAGGGCGGATGGAGATTATGTTCCTAGAACTTAAGCAAGGGGACATGATGGTTCCCCAGTATGCGGCCAAATTCAATGAATTGGCACGGTTTTCTCCACATAGAGTGGATATGGAAGAGAGGAAGGCTCGTAGGTTTGAGCAGGGCCTGAAACCCTGGCTCTATAGTAGGATTTCGGTATTCCAGAGTGCTTCCTATGGGACCATTCTGGAAAAGGTGATTATAGCAGAGGGTGGTAGTGAGGCGTTAACCCAATACCACAAAGAAAGAAAGAATAAGAGTAAGGGAGATGGAGGAACCAAGGCAGAGGGTTCCAGTGGTAGTGGTAGTATGCCGAAAAAGAAATAATTTTAACTCCGGGAATCCTGGGGTAAAACAAGGGGATCCTAAAAGTAGGATAGAGGCATGCAAGACATGCGGAAAGACTCATCTAGAAGTCTGTCTGAAAGGGAAAGCGGGTTGTTATAACTATGAGCAGGAGGGTCACATATCACCCAACTGTCCTAATCCTAAGAAAAACAATGGCTATTTTGTTTGTAGGTCGATGGACCACATGGCAAAAAATTTCCCGATAAAGGGGTCAGAGGGTAGTAAGGGTTCTGGTAGTGGTAAGTTAGCCATTACTGGACCAACACCATCAGTAGGTAGACCCTCAGCCCGAACTTTTAATATGACTGTCCAAGATGCGGTTGCATCGGCGGATGTAGTAACAGGTATCATTCCAGTCAATGAAATAAATGGTTATGTGTTATTTGACTCGGGTGCTACTTGTTCTTTTATAGCATACGGATTTTCTAAACAACTAGGATTAAACCCTTTAAAGTTAGAAATACCTTTAGATTTTAAGGTAGCAATCGAAGAGATAATTCCCATTGAACACATTCATAAGAATTGTTTCGTAGATATTAGAGGTAATAGGTTATCGGTAGATCTTTTACCGATAAGGTTAAGAGAATTTGATGTAATTCTCAATATGAATTGGTTAATTAACCTTAGAGCGATAATAGATTGTCATAGAAAGAGTGTAAACCTAAGGCTTTTTAAGAAACCTGAGGTGGTGTTTTACGGTAATAAATCACCAGGACGTTCTTGTTGCCTAACCATGACACAACATATGAAGATGTTGAAGAAGGGGTGTAAGGGTTATCGGTGCCATGTGGTGGATACCCAAAGAGGGGGAGCATCATTGGAACAGATAGCGATAGTTCAAGAGTTTGCGGATGTTTTTCGAAGGAGTTACCCAGTATTTCGCCGGATAGGGAGGTCAAATTTATGATTGATTTTTTGCCGGGTACGACATCAGTTTTGAAGGCACCATATAGGATGGCGCCAGTGGAGATGAAGGAATTAATGGTTCAATTATAGGAACTATTAAATAGAAAGTACATTCAACCGAGTGTGTCTTCGTGGGGAGCGCCGATATTGTTTGTAATGAAGAAGGATGGGTCGTTACGACTTTGTATCGACTATCGACAGTTGAACACATTAACAATTAAGAATAAATACCCGTTGCCCAGGATCGATGATCTATTTGATCAGTTGAAAGGGGCAAAGTATTTTTGTAAGATAGATTTGCATACGCAGTATCATCAACTGAAAGTAAGGAAGGAGGATGTACCTAAGACGGCGTTTAGAACTCGTTATGGTCATTACGAGTTTCTGGTTATGTCGTTTGGGTTGACGAATGCGCCAGCCGCATTCATGGATATGATGAACAAAGTGTTCAAACAGTATTTGGACAAGTTCGTTGTAGTGTTCATTAATGATATTCTAGTCTATTCTAAGACGCCAGAAGATCATGCTGAACATTTAAGAATAGTGTTGGAAACACTACGGAGGGAGAAGTTGTATGCGAAATTCACCAAGTGTGAATTTTGGCTTGAATGAGTACAGTTTTTAGAACATGTTATAGATAAAGATAGCATACCCGTAGATCCAGCGAAGGTGGAAGCAGTGAATAAGTGGGAGCAATCGAAAACACCAACCGAGGTTCGGATTTTTCTAGGGTTAGTGGGATAATATAGAAGGTTCATTAAGAACTTTTCTAAAATAGCTACTCCGTTGACGAATCTGACGCGGAAGTCATTAAAGTATGTGTGGAAGGAAAAGTGTGAGAATAGTTTTCAAGAACTAAAAAGGAGGTTAAGTGAGGCACCTGTATTATCCTAACCAGATGATACGGGGAATTTTATAGTTTATAGCGATGCTTCGCATAGAGGACTAGGTTGCGTGCTCATGCGGCATGGCAAGGTCATTACGTACGCATCATATCAGTTAAAGAATTATGAGAAGGTCTATCCTACTCATGACCTAGAATTAGCAGCTGTAGTTTTTGCCTTAAAAATATGGAGACATAATTTATACAGGGAGAATTGTGAGATATACACGGACCATAAGAGTCTGAAATATATCTTCACACAGAAAGAGTTAAATATGAGACAGAGAAGGTGGTTAGAGTGTATAAAAGATTATGACTGTAATATATTATATCATCTAGGGAAGGCAAACGTAGTAGCCAACGCGTTAAGTCGAAAGGGTAGGGAAAAGCTATCAATGTTAACGACTCAAAATGAGTTAATAACGTAGATGGCAACAATGGAGTTAGAAGTTAAGTTACCAAGTGAAACGGTGGAGAGGTTATTTTTAATGGAGACTCGACCAACGATAGTGGAATGGGTTAAGGAAGTACAAATAGGTACTGAAGAATGCGAGTGAATGAACACGATAATGAAGGATGAAGTTAAGACTAAGTATAACCTTGATAAAGAAGGTTTACTTCGTTTTGAATGAAGAATTTGGGTTCCAAATAATTCTAATTTAAAAGAAGAGATTATGTGTGAGGCTCATAGTTCTAGGTACTCGATACATCCTGGTAGTACTAAAATGTATCAAGACCTTCGTCAGAACTTTTGGTGGCCGAACATGAAGAGGGAAATCGCAAAATACGTTAGTAAATGTTTAACTTGTCAGAATGTTAAGACTGAACACCAAGGACCGAGTGGGTTATTGCATTCACTAGAGATTCCAGAGTGGAAATGGGAGCATATAACCATGGACTTTGTGGTGGGACTTCCAACAACGAGAAAAGGATACGATGCTATTTGGGTAATAGTAGATCGGTTAACCAAATCGGCTCCAAAAGGAGTTAGGTATAACCTAGAGCAGTTAGCTAAGCTTTATGTCAAGGAAATTATTTCTAGGCATGGGGTACCTGTTTCGATTGTGTCCTATCGTGATCCCCGATTCACGTTGAACTTTTGGAGGAGTTTGCAAGAGCAAATGGAAACGCAGTTAAGATTGAGTACGACGTATCATCCACAAACGGATGGACAAAGTGAACGGACAATTCAAATGCTAGAAGATATGTTAAGATCTTGTGTTATGGATTTCAAAGGGTGTTGGGACGAACATCTGACTCTGGTGGAATTCGCTTACAACAATAGTTTTCGCGCTAGATGCCGCCTTACGAAGCGTTGTATGGGAGGAAGTGCAGGACACCACTTTATAGGGATGAAGTAGGTGAACGTCGAATGTTGGGACCGGAGATGGTACAACAAACGGCAGACATAGTTAAGCTAATACGAACACGATAAGTAGTGGCTCAAGATAGACAAAAGAAGTATGTAGATCCTCATTGAGAGAAGAGGGAGTTTGAAGTAGGTTCATATGTTTTTCTGAAAGTATCACCTTGGAAGGGGAAGATACGTTTTGGAAAGAAAGGGAAGTTAAGTATAAGGTTTGTAAGACCTTTTGAAATTTTAAGAACGGTAGGAGAGGTAGCCTATGAAATAGCCTTACCTCCAGAGATGGAAAGAATACACAATGTGTTTCACGTCTCAGTGTTACGTCCTTATAAACTAGACTACAAGAACGTAATATAGTATGAATCTATTCAAGTAGAAAAAGACTTAATGTATGAAGAACTTCCGATTCAGATTGTTGATAGGAAGGAACAAGTCTTGAGAAATAAAATAATACCTTCAGTAAAGGTAATTTGGAGTAACCACGACGCCGAAGAAGCAACGTGGGAGCTCGAGTGTAAAATGAAGAGAAAGTTTTCTCATTTATTTATGTAATTATAGTGAGATTCTGGGGACAGAATCCTTATAGGGGGGGGAATGTAACGCCCGAAAAAATCGGATCTTTAATGAATTAAATTTTTTATTTGATTATGTGGGTTAAATAAATTTAATTGATTAATTATATGAGTAAGATATTTGAATGTCGTTCTATGACCTAGAACATGTAGATGTGGCTAGTATTCTGGCTGTGTGCTAGGATTAATTGTTTTGAATTACCAAGACAAAAATAAATATTTTCCGAGAATCTTTCATAAAAACACTATTCATCCGATATCGCTCAAATATTAGGTTCAAAATTCTGTGAAACGCGTAATGATAGAATATGAAGATATAATGGAATATCCAATAATATTTTAGTTATGGCAAACAAAGTTTTTGCCTGCGGACTTAAAATCTAAGGGTTGGTAAAAGTGATTTTCGAAAGGGAAATATAATGTGTATAATCATTTCGATTATTATACGTATGGTATACAAGTATGGTATGAATAACAGTATGACGTATAAAACGAATATCGTATGAATACTAAACGAAGAGAATGCATGAGTTATACGCGTAAAATACGATTAGTTCTTATTGGATTTTAAGTTAAGGACTTTGTACAATCCAATGGGATTTGGATTAATAAGCAAGCCCAATGATTTGTGTAAGAAAGCCCAAGTTATGGCCTAATGTTAAGTTATGTCAAGCCGATCCAAGAAACCAAACCGTGGGTCGAACCGGCTGGTCACGGGATAGGTAAACCAACCCGACAGATGGTGCTCCACGATACTACAATTCATACAATCATTCCATTGAAATAGCAACAAAATGAGTGTAATTACTATCTTTGTATTACATTTGTAATAAATCCTTTCCCAGGTCCATAACCGAATACATTCGTTGTTCTTCATAAGTACATTACATACGAATATACTAGTCTATTACAGGACGATTAATTTTCCATCTTAGCTTTGCCCTTATCTCTCTTAGAACTTTCAGCTCGTTTGGCTTTAGCTGCAAACATATGGTTCAAGCAAGGATGAGCATTTCTAGCTCAGCAAGTCTTAACAATGAATCATATGAATATCACATCAACAATTACATACTTTATTTTCTATATCTGAACAATTATCTATGAAGCATTATGAAAGATTTGATTAATACTTCTCATACAACAATTCCAGAGTATATATAATAGCTTAGGTATGATGAACCGGTCAATTGACCATGAACATACTCTTTTCGTTTTCATACTTGAAAAGGACATCCGGCACTAAGGTCATCCATCTGTCTTTACTTACAAGCACTTCTAGGTGATCAGCCTATTGTACTCTATGTTGATCAACACTCTTCCGTTAAACGTATTTACGTTCAACATTTGGCAACCTCGCGTGCCCATCGAATAATCGATGAAAAATACTTTTGTTTTTACATAGACAAACTTACCTTCTCATCCGTACCAAATACTTGGCATAGGATAGCGTTAACAGTTCTATATCGAAAGACTTGTAAACAAATCAATCCATTCTTCAATACCAGTCTAGCCGAGTTAAAACCAGTATCGACTCTTTCTTTAGAACCATTCATGCATTTCAAAACATGCATCATATAAAACTTGGCTAACACAGAGGTTAGACAAGAGTTAAGAAAGACTTGCCTTCAAGCGTCTTCGAATTTATAATTTAACTATTCTCAGTCTTTATAGGATCTACATGATACATTCACATAGCATACTGTAATTAGTTATCAAACAAACTAACTTTACGTTTCTAACCAACGTCTTTCTCTTCTATGTTTTATTTGAATTAACTTTGTTTTTAAAGTCGATTCGACCTTATATACTTCATTATGTTTTATTATCGTTCTTACGTCCTTAACCGACATTCGATCCTTATTGGTTAACTACCAACGTTGAACGTTGTAACGAACCCAAAATAGGTCCATTCCATCCAACCTATTCTGAGTCGCCAAATACATGGTACAGAAAACAACTATAATTTTATTACAACAATTATCGTGTAAAATACAACAACACATATGCTGTGAGTTTGGATACAAATACATACCAACTGTGACACATGTCCCAACCTTGGATAGCACGTCACAGTGACACCTTAGATAAAGGTATAGTTAAAAACTGTTTTAGAAATTAGAATCTTTGGGAAGTGCTCAAGGAAACCTTTGTACATGGGAGACCATGCTTCTAGGATATGATAGATATCATATGGCCACAGAATTATCCTTGGTTGGCCCAATAGACCCCAAAGAAAAATGAGAAGTTTACTATCATATTCTTCCCAATGGTGAGTCTTCTCTTGACATATCATTATCTCCACTGTCTCTAATTGAAAATTTTACTTCAAACAAACACCAAGATTATATAGGTAGTGCTCGTAAAGATACTCAGCAAGTGGTTGAGCACAACCCTGTCTTATGATGACACGAGGTTGTATGTCATTAGACATCTTGTATGATAGTGACAAAACACCATTCCAACGTTGGGTTCGCCTCACCCTATTTTATTCACCAAATATAACTACTAAATGATGACCACCGTTCTATTCCCTTGTTACCCCCGCTCGACCCAGCTACACTCTTATTACCTGAAAGGAATTGTGAAGCAAAAGGGTGAGCACAACTAGCTCAATAAAGAATATCATGACTAAAGATAATTAAATTATCAATAGCCTTCATCAATAATAAATCAGAGATTTAGAACATATGGTAGATGATAAAAATTTCAACCATAGTTGCAGCGAAACGAGCAATCCATTAGAAGAGTCAACTAGACTATAAAGTCTATTATCTTCTCCACGTTAAAATTCTACCAACAATATTTTATCCCTGTAACATCAATCAACAGGTCCTTTCCACAATCATATGAATAACTCATAATCATAATTGTGATTCTAAATTCCTCTTTTCATCCAGGACGAAGATAATTTTTATCACATGTCTTTACCTGAAACATCAAATATCATGGTTACACCAAATCACAGTTTCTGTTTATAATCATACTAACAATTTCATCTTTGCACTATGGTCAAAGATATTCATCAACAGACCATCTTTGCACAACAAGCCAAAGATATTCAACAACAGGTCATCTTTGCACTACAGGCCAAAGATATTCAACAACAGGTCATCTTTGCACTACGGGCCAATGATATTCATTAATAATTCATCTTTGGACTACGGGCCAAAGATATTCATCAATAAGTCATCTTTGCACTACGGGCCAAAGATATTCATATCTCAAAGAAATATATAATCATTTCAGAATTTATATAAACAATAATTATAACCATGTTGATCAATTCACCTTTGCACTTAAGATAAAGATACTCAATTATAAATTCAATGGTCATGATCATACCAGTCACGATTCAACTTTGCACTACTGGCCAAAGAGAACCCATAGTCTTAATCATACCAATAATCTACCCATCTTTACACTCCAGTGAAAGAGAATTTCAACATCAGGGTTATAAAAATGTTATATATGATAATAAAAATAATATGATCAACATATAGATTTAATCTCAAGAGTAATATTCATAAATCAACTATAATTTGGTTAGAAAAAGAAACTAATTTTATTGTGAATAGTAACTCGTGAATAGTAACTCATGAATAGTAACTCAAAAATAGTAAGTCGTAAATAGTAACTCATAAATAGTAACTCGTGAATAGTACTCAGTATTCGTACATAGTACCGTATATGTAAATAATGTCATGTAAATAGTGCCATATGCATGAATAGTGTTATATACGTAAATAGTGCCGTATACGTGAATAGTAATCCCGACTCAAAAAGTTAGAAATTCCACAATAAAATCCATACCCATTATCTCAATATAATGATATTGAAAGAATAACATCATTATGAAGAATATAGCATCCCTTAATATCCCTTACTATCCCTTACTATCCCTTACAATCCCTTACTTCAAAAGAGCAGCACTTCTGACTGGATATCGGATATGACGTTGAAGGAAACTTGCACTGATGAATATCAACTCACCAAGTATCTAAATACTCACAAAATACACTTAATAATCTAGAGAGAGAAAGAGAGAAAACTTATGAATTCTGGTGTGATTTTCAATTCTAACTTAGCCCTCTATTTATAGGAAAATGTTAGCACGCCGAAGCAGACTTGACCTGCTACCTAATGGCTTTATCTGCTACTATTCCACCCACCACATTTGAAATAAAATTCAGCACATTTCTTCACCAACCACAAGTGGGGCCCACTCAATTCTAGAATTTTCTACCAAAATCATTTATAAACCTAATTTCCGAATCAGTCACCTCTTAAAATTCATAACAAATCATACATTCATTTTTAACGGTTCAAAATTTGTGGACATATACTCAGCTTATATATGTATAACATATCCAAAAATCACAACGATCCAACGGTCAGATTAAAAATTATAACTCACGCAATAAAGCTATAAGAACACTGATTTGATCTTTTAATACCTCCAATCCGACAAAATACTGATAAAATACCTCAACATTAATTCCTTCATTTATAACCACATAAATAAATCCATCATTTATATCCACATCAAATAAATATTTCCTTATCATATGAATCAATAATTAATTATTCACAATTAATATTACAGAATCACATTTATGACAACCAGTCCATTCCCAGGAAAGAGGGGGCTTTCCAATAAGGATTTCTCCTTACTGGCGCACAATTAGATGACCAAACCTCTCCTTAGACAGAACTTTCTAGATATTGCCAATAATGTTATCTAATAATATTATTCAAATAATATGAATTATTGATCTGATAATAGAAAATATTGTGCAGCAACAATTATTGAAACAACAATAATATAAAATATCAACGCAGCAATTATTGAATCAATAAAATTAAATATTGAACAGTAATTATTGTGACAATTATTCAGTAGTGCCTTCTTATGTAAGAATCAATAATTTCAAAAATACTGTGCAATAACGCGTATTACTGTATTTTAACCACTGGGTATTCCAACAGTGTTAACGGTAACAACTACGCCGTTAATTATAAAAACTCAATTTTTGTCGTTATCTTCATCTGACCGTTTTTCGCTATGGGACCCACAAATAGCTGCGCCGTCGTACGAATATTCCCTGACAGAAACAATATTCCACGACCAACGAATATTTCCCGACAACAATGATTATTTTATAACCACTTGTTTATTTCGAAAAAATTTCATATTTCACCCATAACTTTAACTTTTTATCAATTTAACCATTTACTGAATTGTAATTATAAGAAAAATTGAATACTTTTATTTCATAAAATTTGGGGTCTTACAAACGTCATTCACGGTTCACTTATTACGTCTTTGTGTTCTTCGTTTAATTTCTATTAAACCTTACTAGATCTTCTTACATTAACACCTTATAAGTGATTTAAGGTAAGTCTTATCATGTACATTAAGTACCTTCAATGTCTTACTTTAGGTTAACATTCAAAATGGAATCAAAACTAACTTGGTCAACATTTTTCTACTGCCGGTGCTACGGCGCGGCATCCCTTACATTACAGTGGCAATGCGGCGCCAGACTACAGAGGTTTTGCCCCGGACTCGGCGCTGCAGCACGAGTCCTTGTTCTAACTTTCGTGCTGCAGCACAAAACTTCAGTAGGTTTTGGCTTTCTCTTGGCAGTACTTGGTGCTGCGGCATGACCATTAACACTAGGTTTGGTGCTGCGGCACCGCCCCTGTGCACCAGTTGGTCAAACCAGTTTATTTTTCTAACGAAACTCCCGGCTTCCTAATTTGTTCGTTTTACATCCGAATTGACCCATTCGAATTCCTACAAGTCACAAATTATATCCTTTACGTGTTCATATAAGAATTTCATACTTTCGAATCCGTTAACTCAGAATTCACCTTTAAGTTCATTTTTGAGCGTTCGTTTAACGTTTTCGATCGTTCAATACTCGTTTTCTTCGTTATAATTCAGAATTTGACGATTCTTTCGCCCACGACTCTTAATTACCTTATCTCACATTTTGACATTGGAAACCAACATTTTCAAGTCACACGGTAACTTTTGACCTTTAATCCGAACTTCTCGCGTTTTCAACATTTAACGTCTATTTCCGTAAAATTCGCCATAACTTCGTTACTAATGTTCTCTAAGCCAAATCACATGGAATACTCCATGGACTTCATATTTACATCCTAACCAATCATTAGGCACATTCCTTAGCTATAACGGTTTTCAAATCGTTTGTTCATAACAAAGTTCACATTCATGTCTTTCCTCGATTTTTAACTTACGTAAATCTTATGATTTCTATTCGGTCATGACCTATCAATGATTTGATCATTAATAGACATCCTTATATCTCCTCAATAAACATGCTCCACCAATCTACGATTCTTCTACGATAAAGAAATCAAAAAAGATGAAGATTACGGTTTATGAGAATTTACCTTTGACGTATTTCATGTTCTTGATAAACGTCTAATGGTTTGCTTGGAAGTAGAGTGATTCTATGTTTCTAGCTCTTTCTCCCTCTCAATATATATTGGTCAAGCTTTGTAAAACATCAAATGACCAACACAAGCCTTATATTTATAGGCAGCCAACATGAGGGCAAAATGGTCAACATGGCACCTCCTTACTATTAAACCTCCTTAATCAACTTAGCCACCAAGTAAAGTACTTGGTGGTCAATTTTTGCCTTTACTTGGCCATCAAGTGGTCGGCCCACTCTCCCTTGGTTCATCCCATGGGTTGCCCCATGGGGTTTACCCATCCCGTGACCCACCGGTTCGATCGACGGTTTAATTCTTTGGATTGGGCTTGACATTAATTAATAATGGGCCTTAACTTGGGCTTGCATACTTAATTCATTGGGCTTGCTATTAATCCAAGTTTCAATTGGATTGTATAAAATCCTTAAGTCATATACCATTAATACTTCACGTATTCTACACGTATAACTTCTGTATCCTCTTTGTCTAGTACTCATACAATATTCGTATTATACATCGTACTATTCTTCATACCATACTCGTATTCATACTATTATAATACTCGTATTCATACTAGTATAATACTTGTAACGTCTATACGTATAATAATCGAAACGACTATATGCATTGCATTTCCCTTTTGGAAATCTCTTTCACAAACCCTTAGGTTTTAAGTCCGCAGGCAAAAACTTCGTTTTCGTCATAACTGAAATATTATCACATATTCCATCTCGTCTTTCTATTCTATCATTACGCATTTCTCAAAATTCCAAGCCTAAGCTCCGAACGAAATTAGATGAATAGTGTTTTTACGAAAAACTTCTCAGAAAACCTTCATTTTCATTTTGATAATTCACAACAACTAATCCTAGCACAAAGCCAGAATACTAACCACATTCACATATTCTAGGTCATAGAACGACCTTCGAACATCTTACTCACATAATAAATCAATTAAATTCATTTAATCCACATAATCAAATAAAAATTTAATTCATTAAAAATTTGAAATTCTCGGGCGTTACATTCTTCCCTCCTTATAAGGATTCTGTCCCCAGAATCTAGCTATTCTTACATAAAAAAATGAGGAAACTTTTCCTTCATTTTAATTTCGAGCTCCCATGTTGCTTCTTCAGCATCGTGGTTACTCCATATTACCTTTACTGAAGGTATTACTTTATTTCTCAAGACTTGTTCCTTCCTATCAACAATCTGAATCGGAAGTTCTTCATACGTTAAGTCTTTTTCTACTTGAATAGACTCATACTCTATTACGTGCTTGTAGTCCGATTTATAAGGACGTAACACAGACACTTGAAACACATTGTGTATTCTTTCCATTTCTGGAGGTAAGGCTACTTCATAAGCTACCTCTCTTACCCTTCTTAAAATTTCAAAAGGCCCTACAAACCTTGGACTTAACTTCCCTTTCTTTCCAAAACGTATCTTCCCTTTCCAAGGCGACACTTTTAGAAAAACATATGAACCTACTTCAAACTCCCTCTTTTCTCGATGAGGATCTGCATACTTCCTTTGTCTATCTTGAGCTGCTACTAATCGAGCTTTTATTAGCTTTACTATGTATGCCGTTTGTTGTACCATTTCAGGTCCTAACATTCAACGTTCACCTACTTCATCCCAACAAAGTGGTGTTCTGCACCTCCTCCCATACAATGCTTTGTAAGGTGGCATGCCTATACTAGCGTGAAAACTATTATTGTAAGCGAATTCTACCAAAGGTAGATGTTCATCCCAACTCCCCTTGAAATCCATAACGTAAGATCTTAATATATCTTCTAGCGTTTGAATTGTCCGTTCGCTCTGTTCATCTGTCTGTGGATGATACGCCGTACTCAACCTTAATTGCGTTCCCATTTGCTTTTGCAAACTCCTCCAAAAGTTTGACGTGAATCGTGGATCACGATCGGACACAATCGAAACAGGTACTCCATGTCTGGAAATAATTTATTTGACATAAAGCTTAGCTAACTGCTCTAGGTTATACCTAACTCCTATTGGTAGAAAATGAGCCGATTTGGTTAACCGATCCACTATTACCCAAATAGCATCGTAACCTTTCCTCGTTGTTGGAAGTCCCACCACAAAGTCCATGGTGATATGCTCCCATTTCCACTCTGGAATATCCAGTGGTTGCAATAACCCACTCGGTCGTTGGTGTTCAGCCTTAACTTTCTGACAAGTTAAGCACTTACTAACATATTCTGCGATCTCCCTCTTCATGATCAGCCACCAAAAGTTCTGTTGAAGGTCTTGATACATCTTAGTACTACCAGAATGTATCGAGTACTTCGTACTATGAGCCTCACACATAATTTCTTCTTTCATCTCAGAATTACTTGGAACCCAAATTCTTCCTTCAAAACGAAGTAAACCTTCCTTATCAAGGTTATACTTAGTCTTCACTTCATCCTTCATTATTTTCTTCATCTGCTTGCATTCTTCAGCACTTATTTGTACTTCCTTAACCCATTCCACTATCGTTGGTCGAGTCTCTATTGAGAATAGCATCTCTACTGTTTCACTTGGCAAGTTAACTTCTAATTCCATCATGGCCATCTATGTTATTAACTCGTTTTGAGTCGTTGACATTGACAGCTTTTCTCTACCCTTCTGACTCAACGCGTCGGCTACTACATTTGCTTTCTCCGGATGATATAAGATATCGCAATCATAATCTCTTATCAACTCTAACCACCTTCTCTGTCTCATATTCAACTCCTTCTAGGTGAAGATATATTTCAGACTCTTATGGTCCGTGTATATCTCACATTTCTCCCCTTATAAATAATGTCTCTATATTTTTAAGGCAAAAACTACAGCTGCTAATTCTAGGTCATGAGTAGGATAGACCTTCTCATAATCCTTTAACTGACATGACGCGTACGCAATGACCTTGCCATGCTGAATGAGCACGCATCCAAGTCCTCTATTCGAAGCATCACTATACACCACAAAATTCCCCGTATCATCTGGTAAGGATAATACAGGTGCCTCACTTAACCTCCTTTTTAGTTCTTGAAAACTATTTTCACACTTTTCTGTCCACACATACTTCACCGACTTTCTTGTCAGATTTGTCAACGGAGTAGCTATTTTAGAAAAGTCCTGAATGAACCTTCTATAGTATCCCGCTAACCTCGGAAAGTTCCTAACCTCGATTGGCGTCTTCAGTTGCTCCCACTCATTTACCGCTTTCACCTTCGCTGGATCTACGGATATGTCATCTTTGTCTATAACATGTCCTAGAAACTGCACTCGTTCAAGCCAAAATTTACACTTAGTGAATTTCGCATATAACTTCTCTCTCCGTAGTGTTTCCAATACTATCCTTAAATGTTCAGCATGATCTTCTGGCATCTTGGAATAGACTAGAATATCATCAATGAACACTACGACGAACTTGTACAAATATGGTTTGAACACTCTATTCATCATATCCATGAATGCGGCTAGCGCATTTGTCAACCCAAACGACATAACCAAAAACCCGTAATGCCCATAACGAGTTCTGAACGCCGTCTTAGGTATATCCTCCTTCCTCACTTTCAGTTGATGGTACCCCGTATGCAAATCTATTTTAGAAAAATACTTTGCCCCTTTCAACAGATCAAATAGATCATCGATCCTGGGCAACGGGTATTTATTCTTAATCGTTAACTTGTTCAACTCTCGATAGTCAATACAAAGTCTTAACGACCCATCCTTCTTCTTTACAAATAATACAGGTGCTCCCCAAGGAGACACACTCGGTTAAATGTACTTTCTATCTAACAGTTCTTGTAATTGAACCATTAACTCCTTCATCTCTACCGGCGCCATCCTATATGGTGACTTTGAAACTGGTGTCATACCTGGCAGCAAATCAATCACAAACTCTACATCTCTATCTGGCGGAATGCCGGGTAGCTCCTCCGGAAACACATCCGCAAACTCTTGAACTACCGCTATCTGTTCCAATGATGCTCCCACCCTTTAGGTATCCACAACATGGCACAGATAACCCTTACACCCGTTCTTCAACATTTTCCTTGCTTGTGTCATGGTTAGACAACAAGAACGTCCCGGTGGATTATTACCATAAAACACCACCTCAGGTTTCTTAGAAAGCCTTAGGTTCACACTTTTTCTATGACAATCTATTATTGCTCTATGATTAATTAACCAATCTATACCGAGAATCACGTCGAATTCTCTTAACCTTATCGGTAAAAGATCTACCGATAATTGGTTAACCCTAATATCTACGAAACAATTCCTTTGAATGTATTCAATGGGGATTATCTCTTCGTTTGCTACCTTAACGTCTAAAGGTATTTCTAACTTTTTAGGATTTAATCCCAATTTCTTAGTAAATCCACATGCTATAAAAGAACAAGTAGCACCCGAGTCAAATAACACGTAAGCATTTATTTCATTGACTGGAATGATACCTTCTACTACATCTGTTGATGCAACCGCATCTTGGACGGTCATATTAAACATTCAGGCTGAGGGTCTACCCAATGATGGTGTTGGTCCAGTAATAGCTGAAGTACCACTAGCAGAACCCTTACTACCCTCTGCCCCCTTCTTCGGGCAATTTCTTGCCATGTGGTCTACCGACCCACAAACAAAACATCCCCGACTTTTCTTAGGATTAGGACAGTTAGGAGATATGTGACCCTCCTGTCAACAGTTATAACAACCCGTTTTCCCTTTTAAACAGACTCCCAGATGAGTTTTGCCGCGTGTCTTGCATGCCTCCATCCTACGTTTAGGATCCCCTTGTTTTGTCCCAGTATTCCCAGGGTTAAAGTTCTTCCTCTTAGGCATATTGTCACTTCCACTGGCAACCTTTGCCTTATTTCCTCCCTCTCCCTTACTCTTATTCTTTCTATCCTTGTGGTATTGGGTCAACGCCTCACTACCACCTTCTGCTATTATCGCCTTCTCTAGAATGGTCCCGTAGGAAGCACTCTAAAAAAATGATATCCTACTATAGAGCCAGGGTTTTAGGCCCTGCTCAAACCTACGAGCCTTCCTCTTCTCCGTGTCCACTTGGTGTGGAGCAAACCTTGTCAATTCATTTAATTTGACTACGTATTGGGGAACCGTCATGTCCCCCTGCTTACGTTCTAGGAACTTAATCTCCATTCGACCTTGCATGCTAGTAGGGAAATAGTTCTCGAAGAATACCTTCTTGAACTGTTCCCATGTAACATCTTCCGCTCCAGCCCCACTCTGGTGAGCCTCCCACCAGTAGTTGGCTTCCCCCTTCGTCATATAGGTCGCAAAAGAAGTCTTTTGCGCCTCAACTACGTTTGTAATAACAAATGCCTTCTCTATTTCCTTGACCCATGTCTGGGCTTCCATTGGGTCCGTTGTTCCCTTAAATTCGGGTGGACCTACACTTTTAAATTCCTTAAAGGTAGTCGTTCGGGCTACCCTAGGTCCTGCGGGCGCTCTACCCCCGGCTTGGTTAAATGTAGCCGTTAATAAATTAATGAACTCTTGCATTGGGTTATTAGGACCCCCCCCCCTCGTTCTCATTATGCGATTCCGCCTCTTGGTTACGTTGTCTTCTTCTTGGCTACATTTCTGATTAATTAAATAAAGTTTCATTATTACTTATTTGCTTACTTCATTATTAGTCGTCAAACAACTAAACAATACCTCATACATAACGAAGCAAATTAAATAAAAACTTCCTTATATTAAAATGCTTCTTCATAGTTCAAAACTATTTACAACTTGCTTTCCATAGCCAAAAGCTATTACATATATATCCCACGATTGACTTTCACAAAAATTGGGATTTACAAAAAGACTACCCTTTAATTATACAAAAGAGGATTTTACGTCAATTAACAAAAGTATCTACCATACTACTCCTAATACTGCCTAACAGCATTCTCATGCTTCTGGTTCGCTAGAATCAACACAATATCTCGACTTATAGTATATCGAGTATGTCCCGACCCAATAGAATAACAAGCTATCTTAAGCTTGAAATCCTCGTGCGCACTGTCATTTATATATGACATTCGTGCTATCTTTTGGTCTTTCTCAACCAATTTCTTTCGAAGTTCTATGACCTCGTTCTTATAGTCCTGGGCCTTATCAGTCACGAGCACTTTTTCATCATGCTCTATCTCATAGTCTGACTCTGCAGACTCCTTTGCCTCATAGAGATCACTGATCTCTTTCTTTTGGTGCTGCACCATATTGTGCAGTTGCACGTTACGGTCAAGTACTGAGAGGTACATTGCCCTCATAGTCTCTGTAGGTGTCGACTCTAAGGCAGGCATCACCGTATTAATCGATGTCACCTCCATGTCATCCTCCACATCTATCATCATATTCAGATATGATGCTATTCCCATGGTCTCCTCAGAATAATCCTCCTGCGAGTAATATTCCTCGGGCTCTGACTCTTCTAGAATCACTACAGGTATGTCTGCTATAGGCACAGGTACTAGCTCAACTCTGTTCACGGACTCCTCGGTGACCACATGTATAACCCTATACATCAAGCTATCGACCGACATCTACAATAACACATAATAAATTGATTAGTACATAATACACAATAATATAAGCACAAATCGCATTTAATCCATTTAGGGTTACTTTTCATCTTTTAAATCTTTTGGTACTGAGTTTCCCCAATACCTTATTAACTCATTTGACTCGAGTTAACTTTCTTCGAACTCTTCCTTTCCTACGAGGTTATTAGCCTAAGGTTCTTCCCCACTTAAGTTTTATAACCTAATGCTTTGATACCAACCTGTGACGCCCCCAAATTCGGGTATCTTCCAACCCGACAGATGGTGCTCCACGATACTACAATTCATACAATCATTCCACTGAAATAACAATAAAATGAGTGCAATTACTATCTTTGTATTACATTTGTAATAAATCCTTTCCCAAGTTTATAACCAAATACATTTGTTATTCTTCATAAGTACATTACATACGAATATACTAGTCTATTACAGGACGATTAATTGTCCATCTTAGCTTTGCCCTTATCTCTCTTAGAACTTTCAGCTCGTTTGGCTTTAGCTGCAAACATATGGTTCAAGCAAGGATGAGCATTTCTAGCTCAGCAAGTCTTAACAACGAATCATATGAATATCACATCAACAATTACATGCTTTATTTTCTATATCTGAACAATTTTCTATGAAGCATTATGAAAGATTTGATTAATACTTCTCGTACAACAATTCCAGAGTATATATAATAGCTTAGGAATGATGAACCGACCAATTGACCATGAACATACTCTTTTCATTTTCATACTTGAAAAGGACATCCGGCACTAAGGCCATCCATCTGTCTTTACTTACAAGCACTTCTAGGTGATCAGCCTATTGTACTCTATGTTGATCAACACTCTTTCGTTAAACGTATTTACATTCAACATTTGGCAACCACGCGTGCCCATCAAATAATCGATAAAAAATACTTTTGTTTGTACACAGACAAACTTACCTTCTCATCCGTACCAAATACTTGGCATAGAATAACGTTAACAGTTCTATATCGAAATACTTGTAAACAAATCAATCCATTCTTTAATACCAGTCTAGCCGAGTTAAAACAGGTATAGACTCTTTCTTTAGAACCATTCATGCATTTCAAAACATGCATCATATAAAACTTGGCTAACACGGAGGTTAGACAAGAGTTAAGAAAGACTTGCCTTCAAGCGTCTTCAAATTTATAATTAAACTATTCTCAGTCTTTACAAGATCGACATGATACATTCACATAGCATACTGTAATTAGTTATCAAACAAACTAACTTTATGTTTCTAACCAACTTCTTTCTCTTCTATGTTTTATTTGAATTAACTTTGTTTTTAAAGTCGATTCGACCTTCTATACTTCGTTACGTTTTATTAACGTTCTTACGTCCTTAACCTACATTCGATCCTTATTAGTTAACTACCAACGTTGAACGTCATTCACGGTTCACTTATTACATCTTTGTGTTCTTCGTTTAATTTCTATTAAACCTTACTAGATCTTCTTACATTAACACCTTATAAGTGATTTAAGGTAAGTCTTATCATGTACATTAAGTACCTTCAATGTCTTACTTTAGGTCAACATTCAAAATGGAACCAAAACTAACTTGGTCAACATTTTTCTACTGTCGGCGCTGTGGTGCGGCATCCCTTACATTACAGTGGCGCTGCGGCGCCAGACTCCAGAGGTTTTGCCCGGACTCGGCGCTGCGGCGCGAGTCATTGTGCTAACTTCTGCGCTGCGGTGTGAAACTTCAGTAGGTTTTGGCTTTCTCTCCGTAGTACTTGGCACTGCGGCGTGACCATTAACACTAGGTTTGGAGCTGCGGCGCCGCCCCTGTGCACCAGTTGGTCAAACCAGTTTGTTTTTCTAACGAAACTCCCGGCTTCCTAATTTGTTCGTTTTACATCCGAATTGACCCATTCGAATTCTTACAAGTCACAAATTACATCATTTACGTGTTCATATAAGAATTTCATACTTTTGAATCCGTTAACTCAGAATTCACCTTTGAGTTCATTTTTGAGCGTTCGTTTAACGTTTTCGACCGTTCAATACTCGTTTTCTTCGTTATAATTCAAAATTCAATGATTCTTTTGCCCACGACTCTTAATTACCTTATCTCGCGTGTTGACATTGGAAACCAACGTTTTCAAGTCACACGGCAACTTTTGACCTTTAATCCGGACTTTTCACGTTTTCGACGTTTAACATCTATTTCCGTAAAATTGGCCATAACTTCGTTACTAATGTTCTCTAAGCCAAATCACATGGAATACTCCATGGACTTTATATTTACATCCTAACCAATCATTAGGCACATTCCTTAGCTATAACGGTTTTCAAATCGTTTGTTCACAAAAAAGTTCACATTCATGTCTTTCCTCGGTTTTTAACCTACGTAAATCTTATGATTTCTATTCGGTCATGACCTATCAATGATTTGATCATTAATAGACATCCTTATATCTCCTCAATAAACATGCTCCACCAACCTATAATTCTTCTACGAGAAAGAAATCAAAAAAGATGAAGATTACGGTTTATGAGAATTTACCTTTGACGTACTTCACGTTCTTGATAAACGTCTAATGGTTTGCTTGGAAGTAGAGTGATTCTATGTTTCTAGCTCTTTCTCCCTCTCAATATATATTGGTCAAGCTTTGTAAAACATCAAATGACCAACACAAGCCTTATATTTATAGGTAACCAATATGAAGGCAAAATGGTCAACATGGCACCTCCTTACTATTCCACCTGCTTAATTAACTTAGCCACCAAGTAAAGTACTTGGTGGTCAAGTTTTGCCTTTACTTGGCCAACAAGTGGCTGGCCCACTCTCCCTTGATTCATTCCATGGGTTGGCCCATGGGTTTTACCCATCTCGTGACCCACTGGTTCGACCCACGGTTTAATTCTTTGGATTGGGTTTGACATTAATTAATAAAGGGCCTTAACTTGGGCTTGCATACTTAATTCATTGGGCTTTCTATTAATCCAAGTCCAATTAGATTGTATAAAATCATTAACTCATATACCATTAATACTTCACGTATTCTACTCGTATAACTTCCGTATCCTCTTCGTCTAGTACTCATACAATATTCGTATTATACATCGTACTATTCTTCGTACCATACTCGTATTCATACTAGTATAATACTCGTAACGACTATACGTATAATAATCGAAACGACTATATGCATTGTATTTCTCTTTCGAAAATCACTTTCACAAACCCTTAGATTTTAAGTCCGCAGGTGAAAACATCATTTTCGTCATAACTGAAATATTATCACATATTCCATCTCATCTTCCTATTTTATCATTACGCATTTCTCGAAATTCCAAGCCTAAGCTCCGAACGAAATCGGATGAATAGTGTTTTTACGAAAAACTTCTCAAAAAACCTTCATTTTCGTTTTGATAATTCACAACAACTAATCATAGCACAAAGCCAGAATACTAACCACATTCACATATTCTAGGTCATAGAATGACCTTCGAACATCTTACTCACATAATAAATTAATTAAATTCATTTAATCCAAATAATCAAATAAAAATTTAATTCATTGAAAATTCAAAATTCTCGGGCGTTACATAAAATCCATTGGGCAACCAATGGGAAGACCCATGGATATGTGAATCGGCCACTTGGCCACCAAGTAAAGTGATTACTTTGTGGCTAAGTTGTTGAAGAGGTGGCTTTTGGACCATTTTGCCCCCCATTTGGTTGCCTATAACAAGAAAACTTATGTTGGTCATTTAGTGTTTTGTAAACTTTATCCAACATATATTGAGAGAGAGAAAGAGCTAGAAACAAGTAATCAATCTACTTCAAAGCAAACCATATATGTTTAGTCAAGAACGTGAAGAATGCAAAGGTGATATTTCATCAACATTACTTTTCATCCTTTTCGATTTCTTTCTCATAGAGAATCGTGGATTGGTGGAAGCATGTCTATTGAGGACGAATAAGGATGGCTATTAATAATGAAAATATTTATAAGTCATGTTTAAGTAGAAATTATAAGAGTTTACGTATGTTTAAACCGTAAAAATCTTTGAACATGTACTTGGTTGTTGATGGACAAATTGAGAACCATCAAAGATAAGGTATGTGAATCTTACTTGGTTAGGAGAAAAATGATGAATCAATGGAGCGTTCCATTTGATTTGGCTTATAGAACACGAGTAACGAAATTATGGCGAATTTTACAAAAATTGACGTTAAATGTCAAAAACGTAGAAATCTCTGTCTATTGTTAGTTGGCGCCGCAGCGCCAAAGGTATACTAGAGTCTGGCGCCGCAGCGCCGGCAGTGGAAAATGGTTGACCAACTTAGGTTTTATAATTCCAATTGAATGTAAACCAATAGTAAGACATGAATGTACTTAAAGTGCATGGTAAGGCTAACTTTAAATCACTTATAAAGTAATAACATTAGAAGGTTAAGTATGCTTTAACAATAATTAAGGGAAGAACGCAAAAGTGTAAACAAGTAAACCATGAATGGTGTTCAAACATTGGAACCACACCAATGATGACCGTGTGTCGGTTAATAAAGTAAGAACGTTAACGAGCCGTAACGAAGTATAGAAAGTCGAATTGACATTATTAATGGAATAAAGTCAAGTAAGACATAGAAGAGAAAGAAGTTGGTTAAAGCAATAAAGTAAGTTTGTTTGGTAGCTAATTACAGTGTGCTATGTGAATATATCATATAGATCATGTAAAGACTAAGAACTGTTGAATATTATATTCGAAGATGCTTGAAGGTAAGTTTTCTTAATGCTTGTCTAACCTCCATGTTAGTCAAGTTTTCTGTGAATCATGTCCTGAAAAGCATGAATTATTTTACGAAAGGGTCGATGCCAGTTTTAACTTGGCTAGACTATACTTAAGAGTTAGATTAATTTGTTTACAAGTCTTTCGATATAGAACTGTTAACGCTATCCTATGCCAAGTAATTGGAACGGATGTAAAGGTAAGTTTGTCTATGAACAAACAAATGTATTTTCATCGATTATTCGATGGGCATGCGAGGTTGCCAAAATTTAAACGTAAATACGTTTAATGGATGAATGTTGATTAACATATAGTACCATAGGTTGATCACCTAGAAATGCTCGTAAGTAATGCCAGACATACGGCCTTAATGATGTGATGTCCTTTTCATGTATGAAAATGGAAAGAGTATGTTCATGGTCTTTCGACCGGTTCAAAATTCCGTAGCTATTATATATACTTTGGAATCGTTGTTATGAAATGAGAAGTGCTAGTCAATGTTTCATAGTGCTTCATAGCTATTTGTTCAGTTATGGAAAATAATTATATAATTCTCGATGTGGTATTCATATTATCCTTTGTTAGACTTGCTGAGCTAGTTATGCTTACTTCTTGCTTGAATTATATGATTGCAGTTAAAGCCGATCGAACTGAGAATTCTAAGAGAGATAAAGGCAAAGCTAAGATGGATAGTTAATTATCCTGTAATAGACTAGTGTATTTTTATGTAATATACTTATGAATAACAAAGAATGATTTCGGTTTATGAACCTGGGAAGGATTTATTACTATTATAATAAGAATATAGTAAATACAACCATTTTGTTGTCATTTCAATGGAATGACTGTATACATTGTAGTACCGTGTAGCACCATCTGTCGGGTTGGAAGATACCCGGATTTGGGGGCGTCACAATTCCTGTTGAAGATATTCCTAAGAGTTATTATTTAGAAATACGGGGGTATAAATTATCGGTAGATTTGATATTGATAAAGTTGGGAGAATTCGATGTAATTCTCTGAATGGATTGGTTGGTTAACCATGGTGTAATAATAGATTGCCAAAAGAAATGTGTAAACATTAGAACATTGAGTCAACCTCATATAGTGTTTTACGGTAATAAATCGACAGGAAGTTCATGTTGTCTTACCATGACACAAACGAGGAAGTTGTTATGGAAGGGATGCGTAGGTTACTTGTGCCATGTTGTTGATACCTAAAGAGTGGGAACAATGATGGAACAAATACCTATAGTGAAAGAATTTATGGATGTATTTCCAAATGAATTACCGGGTCTTCCACTGGATAGGGAGATCGAATTTGTGATAGACATTGTGCCAGGTGCGGCACTAGTTTCTAGGGCACCGTATCGTAAAGCACCAGTGGAGATAAAGGATTTGATGGTACAGTTACAAGAACTGTTGGATTGGAAGTACATTCAACCGAGTGTTTTGCCGTGGGGAGCACCGGTATTGTTTGTAAAGAAGAAGGACAGATCGTTAAGACTTTGTATCGACTACCGAGAGTTGAACAATTTAACGATAAAGAATAAATACCCATTGCCTAGGATCGATGATCTCTTTGATTAGTTGAAAGGGGCACAGTATTTTTCTAAGATAGATTTGTGAACGGGATATCATCAGTTGAAGGTTAGGAGCAAGGATGTACCTAAGACAGCATTCAGGTATTTTATATTCACGTGTTTAAAGTAATTGATTTCATGTAATCATACTAAAATCAGAATTTTATATTATTAAGTATTTTGAGTTCTCTGTAAAACAAAAATAAAGTGATCAATGCATGAATTGGTGATTTATGTGTATATACATGATAATATATAATCATAACATGTTTTCTACCACCTATGTATGTTTTCAAAAAATTAAATCCATATAAATATGTAGTAATTTGATATTTTTTTAAGTTATAGAGTATAAAAGTTGTATATATGGCCATATGGCCCTTACGTACAAATTAAATGCTTTAATCATAAGTTGTATCAAAAATTTACACTTATATATGCTTACGTATGTTGGAACAAATAAAATAGAATTTAAATGGTTGGATTCGGTGAATTAACAAATCTATAATGTTAAAATTCATGTTTTTCCTTAAAACTCTACAAAATATGAAAAAATAGTTTAATTAAATGTTGTAAATTGCATAATTACTTGAATTAAAGTGTTAGGATCATGCTAAAGACTTTATGTGAAGTCTATAATTCATGGGTAGCATTAAAATTCATCGTGTTAGTTTAATTTGCGATTTATTGGGATGTTCTGTGTGTTCTTCATGAATTGCAAAATCTGGGTCTGCGTCGTAGCGCGGCCGCGCCACTCCAAAGAACGAATGGAGCACGCCCGCGTCGCTTTAAAAAATAAATGGAGCGCGCCCACGCCGCTTCTGAGAACAAATGTAGAGCGTCAGCGCCCTACCTGCAGAACTTCTGAAATTTTTCCAAGTATTCAAGTTTTGAAAATGTGTTTTTAAAACCTAATGTAATGAACATGAAAACATGTCAAGCATATAATAATATGTTAATTAACTTACGTTATGTGATTAATTAATAAGACTTAAAAGTTCAATAACATACTCAAAGACCAATATTGGGATTCGATAGGTATATCGAACTATTGATTAATGGGTATTGTGAATGTATTGATATGTAGGATTTAATAAAGAACGTGAATTAATCGTAGCTTGTGCAAGAAGCAAGTTTCTAAACCTTACTTTTATATTGAGCAAATATTCTATTTCTAAATTATTGTTGTTAAGCAAGTTCCTTAAATTCTAAATTACTCATTGATCAAGTCTTAGAATTGTATTCTATATCGAGTAAGTTCTTGTTCTTAATTGTTCAAGTTCAGTACTTCATATTAGATGTTATAATTCTTTCAAAGCATGAATTCAGTCATACAATACTTATTCGTTTGTATACCTTTTTAGAATTTTTATTCAAATTGAGTATCAGTTCGTTTTGAAACCGTGTAAGACTAGCGAACCCTTAATGATTCGACTAGTCCATAGTTGATGAGCATTCTAAATTTCAAAACTATTATTGAATTTATCCAAACCAAACTTCCTTTGGTGCGGACTCTAATGTCAAACTGAGATGAATAACCCTGTTATAGGGGATTACTTATGCTTTAGCGTTGAGATATTGTGCACAGTATGGTACTAAGGGTTGATCCCCCTAAGTACGAGTAGAAGAGTCCATAGTCTTATGACCGTTAAAGGTTTCTGGTATAACACTTGATAACCTAGGACATAGTTCAAGGTCTTATGACCCTCAGAAGTCTTTTGATTCTTGCTATTCATTCTTGATTCAAAACTCAAGTTTCTTATTTCAGAAGTCTTTGATTCACTCGCATGTTATTATATTGTTGTACATTATCATACTTGTGGGCAATCGTACTCACTCTTGTGTAATAATAACATTGCAGTTAAGAACAAAGGGTCCGACGAGCCTTCCACTAGCAAAGGAAAGGGCAAGATTAACAAGTGATGAAGACTTCTTGTTTATTTGTTATATTATGTTTCAGACTTATGTTTAATTTGTGTAAGACTTAATATTTGATTATGTTTTCGTATTTGAGATTTAAGGTTAGAATGACCTGGGATTGATGTATTTATTTTCAGATGTTGTAACTCCTTAAGGAGAGGATTTATTTTTATCTATTTTATGGTTTTCAATTATTATGGGTAGGTAGACATATGATGTTTGTACAGTGAACACCAAATCCCGTGGGAATTGAAGTACCTGAATTTGGGGGTGTCACAGGTTGGTATCAAAGATATAGGTTATGAACCTTAGGTGGGGAAACAACCTTAGGTAGTAGCCTTATAGGTGATTGAGAACATAGTGGTGATAAACTCTTATCGAGTTCTAAGAAATGAATTCCTTAATTCATTGAAGATAATAAAAGACTTTATGTGTTTATGTGATAAACTTTTGTGCTCGCGAGTATCGATTAGTAACTAAAACTTAAAACTGTGTTGTCACGATGTTGTATTTTGGAAGAGCTGGTCGAGTTAGGGAGGAGGAACCCCGATTACCTACGAAGGAGGAGCCCCAAGACATTCATGTCGTTAGAGAGCAGTTGGTAGAGAGAGAGCCATCTCCGTTGATCACCGTTGTTGGTCAGGAGCATGAGCCTGAAACTGATCCAGAGGAGGATCCTAAGGAAGAAGAGGAAGAAGATGAGTTCCCATCGAACTCTATCAGTGCCAAGATGTACGATGAGCTATATGATTATAACATAGAGTTAAGAGATACTTTTCAGGAGCTAAATGAGCGAACGATTATTCAATAACTTACCATCGAGCAGAGGTATAGGGAGGTTGTGACTCTTTACACACGTCTGGGAAACGTAGCGTGTGATTTGGTTCACGAGAAGGGTCAAACCGAGGAGAATTTCGAGGAAATAGATAAGTTAAAGAATGAACTAAAAAAGAACTTAGCAAGGCTGACCATTGCAGAGGAGGCCTGGGTAAGGGAGTCACGACGTACAGATCTTGCAGAAGAGAACTGTCGGGCGAAGAAGGCTAAGCTTGAGGAGACGTACTCTACGCTTCAAAATGCGATGGATGAGGCCCAGGATCGAGTTATGAGATACCCAATTCAGTTTGAAGGACTACCATCGTACATGCTAGATCGCAGAACGATTTCGCGCATTATGGAAAAAGAACGTAGCAAGGCTATTCAACGCCTTAGTAGGTAGTGATAGAATTAGTTTAATTATGTGAAAACCTATTTGGTAGTTAAAAATGTAAATTCCGATGTATTTATAAATAGAGGAATATTTTGATGTTTTAAATCCTGTAGATTCTTTATCTCGGGATAGTTCATGTAAATAGCAGTAATGCTATCGTAGTTTGTTAAAATTTTTGATTAAATATATATATTAGGTTATTTGATATATTGTGTTAATTGATTATGTTAAAATGTCGAGTTAAACCTTAAATATTTAGAGCATTGAATAAAGATCTAATAAGCATATATTTTAACAGAAATATGCCACCGAGAAGAAGACCAAACCGTCAACTAGCTCAAACAGAATCGACGAACAACAACAACGACGCCAATGCTAACCCCGTTCAACAATTGGTGAACCTATTAGCTGGAGCAATTAACAATCAACCTCAAGTTCCACCAAATACTACATTCAAGGACTTCAAGGCAGTGGGACCGCCAGAGTTTAAAGGCTCCATGAACCCGATCGAGGCTCAAACTTGGGTTATGGAGATGGAAAACATTTTTGACGTCGCCCGAGTCAGAGAGGACTGGAAAACCGCATATGTGACGTTCATGCTGAAATTCGAAGCCAGTTATTGGTGGCAAGCAAATAAGGTCCGGGGAGGTGAAGGAGTGATTACCTGGGAGAAATTCAAGGAGATTTTTTCCAGATGTATTTTCTGACCAGCTCGCAGAACTAAATGGAGGTCCAGTTTCTGGAGTTGAAACGGGGGAATTTGTCTGTACCAGACTTTGCCAAAAGATTCAATGAGTCGGCTAGGTTCGCCACCTATCAAGTGCACACGGATGAGAGAAAAACAAGAAGGTTTGAACAGGTACTAAAGCCATAGTTATATAGTAAAGTGTCAATGTTTCAGTTGAAAACTTTTGCTGGAGTATTGGAGAAGGCCATCCTCACTGAAGGCGGGAGCGATTAGGTGACTAAGAATAATCAGGATCAGAAGAAGAAGAAGAATAAAAATGAGGGGATTAATAAAGCCAGTGGCAGTAACACGGAGGAGGTAACAATCACAAGAGGAGGTGGACTGACAACTCATTAATTGGAAATCAGTAAGGAGGTCAAAAGAAGAGGATTGAAGCATGCCCGACTTGTGGAAAAGCTCATCTAGGAGTTTATATGAAAGGAAAACGGGTGTGCTATAATTGTGGACAAGAAGGCCACATAGTACCTAACTGTCCTAACCCAAATAAGGACGCTTGTTTCACTTGCGGCTCAAAGGACCATCTGGCAAGGGACTATCCCAAAAAGGGATCTGGAGGAGCAGGATCAGGAGGGCACAAGGGAAACAGCGGTGCAAGTGCTTTAACTATCACGGGACCAACAACAACCAACCGACCGACCGCCAGGACCTTATACATGATAGTGTAAGATACTGTACAGTCTCGTGATATGGTGTCAGGTATCATTCTGATCAATAAAGTTAATGCTTATGTATTATCTAATTCGGGTGCTTGATGAGTGAGTTTTATACACATGAATTGGATACATTCGGGCTTAATTTATTGTTATTCTCAAGTCTTTTAGAATAATTTTTAAGTATTTATGTCCATTCATGTATGTTTTACATTGTTTTGTAGGATTTGGGACAAAAGTTACGTGGATCGACGTTCGGGGTGGCTAGATTTGCATTTTTGGCTTGCCATTTACACAGGAGTCACTTCAGAGCCAATTTGAGTATTTCTACAGACCTTATTTCGAAAACCTTAAAGAATGAAAGTTGTAGATCTACTTCTCCTCTTTCCGGAACATCTTGAATCATCGAAATCGGAGCTTGGACAAAGAAGTTATGGCCATTTTCCCAAAGGACGTCGGAGCAGAAAATGTCAAAACTTGTAACAGCGCCGGGGCACTATTCTTAGTTCATTTTCCAGCGCCGGGGCGCTATAAGGTAGACTTTGAGCGTCGAGCCCAGCGCTGGGGCGCTGGGAGAAGGGCTGGGTGCGTCCTGGACGCGTTTTGGGCGAATTTTGACACCTTTTTGACTCCAAATTGGATTGGGTTTGTTCCTAACCTAAAAATTTGACTTGTAACCTATAAATACATGATGGGAGGCATAAAATAAAGGGGGATTACATAGAGTAGACTAGATTAAACACTTCATTAGATTAAACATTAACCCTAGTTCTTATTAGTTTTGGAGATTGAAACAACTTGGAGATCATTGAAGATCAAGAGCAGGAGCAAGAGGGGAGTATCAGATTTGCTGACAACATATTCTATTATCTTCTCTTATCATACTTTTATCTTTTAATGTTTATTCAATTGTGGATTCTTGGTTTTAATTCATTAATTATGAACTAACTCTTTTATTAAGATTTCAATTGAACTTTTTATGGTTTTGAATTGATTATTTAATTTATTCTAATTATTTGTATTGAAGAGAATTGTTCATCTTGCTTTGAGCTTATTGATTAATTATCTGATCAATAATTACCCTGTTACTCTAGAAGGAATTGGGAAAGGAATTCTAGGGTTAGAACTGGGCTTGGTGACATGTGACTTAGTTATTTACACAGTGAATAATTAGGTTTGTAAATAGAATGAGAATATCTATTTGCCACATGTAACATAAGAGGAATTGGGTTTGTAGCGAGTTTAATTCAATTATTTTGCATAGAGATATAGCAAAATTAATCTGGATTAAATAGAAGGCAATTGATCACTCGAGAGAGGGCTTTTGGCATTTGAGAATTTCTGTTAACAATTCAGTAGATATAATAATTGGGATAGTTGAATAATTGAGATATAATTCATAATTGGGGATATTGGAGTCTTAATTCTTATTTATCTGAATTCCATCAATTCTTAGTTGTTTATTTGCTTTCTTTTAGAATAATCTTTTTGTTTTGTTTAATTTAGTTTTCTTAAATCTAGAAATAATATTTATTAGTTGTTTAAATAAAATTAATTTGGTTAAGAATTAGTATTTGGTAATTTTTATTAAATAATTCCTCGTGGGAACGATACTCTACTTTCACTTTATTACTTGATGACCGTGTATACTTGCACGTATTCATTGATTGCGAAATCAATCAACAAGTTTTTGGCGCCGTTGCCGGGGAATTAATTTAATAATTATTTACCAATATTAATTTCAATCAAATTAGTCTTAATTTAAACATTTTTATTTTTATTTTTATTTCTCATTCTCTTCCTATATTTCTCTCTTTTTAGGTACCATGGATGACTTTGCGTATCAACGGCCATACACGAACATGACTCAACCACGGGGAGCGGAGATTGACAGACTCAAGAAACTTTCTGCATTGTCAGCACAGATGGAGACACTTTCGAGGATGCTTGAAGCTTTTGAAGCTCAACGTCGTCAAAGTGTGGCGGTTACTTGTGATTATTGTGCTGGAAATCATATGAGTTATCAATGCGCCATCAATTTCGAGCCGGTACAGTATAGTGGTGATTACCCCAATAGTTATGTCTATCCCAACAACTATCATCAGGATTGGGGGTATCACCCGGATTTTTCATGGAGTAACAATCAAGATCAATTTTATGCTCCAAGTCCAACATACCCACCGGATTTCTCGTGTCCACCTCCACTACAACAGGAAGAACATTCAAATTGGGAGGAACCCTTGGAAAAATTCATTAGAGCGTCTGAAAAAAGGAGTGAGGAGAGTGATAAGAGATTTGATCAAATGGAGCTAAGTATACAAAGTCAGAATGCATCAATCAAGAATCTGGAAAATCAATTGGGGCAGATAACACATGCGTTGAACAACCATCCTCAATACACTTGGCTCTATGACATGGATGACGAGACTGATGATGAGCCCGAACCAAATCTGCAATTGGATGTGCCAAATGATATAGATGTTGAAAGAGAAGAAAGACTTGGAGACCAACAAAAAGAGATTGGCAAAGATCTAACTTTGAGCACCAATGAAGATGAGCCAATTTTGATAGTGTCCCATATACCTTCTCCACCAAAGTTCAAGAATTCGGGCAGTTTTGCAAAACCATGCCCAATTGGCAGTCATGTCGTCGACAAAGTTCTTTGTGATATAAGAGCTAGTACAACTGTGGAGTCGTGGTGGGTTGAAAAGGAGAAGATAGAGGAAGAGCCCATTATGTTTGATAAGCTTCCATGCCATAATTTGATCACAAACACAATGGGAAAAGCACCTAGTGGTTTGTCGTACTTAATGGGGATCTTATCTAAAAAAATCATGCTAGGTGACTTTAATACAATGGTTATCGTAAATGGGAACCTACCAAAAGCTATATTATTTCCGATGGATGGAGGGTTCTTCAACTTTCGAAGAGGAATTGGATAGAGAATTGAAGAAGTCAGGCTGAGACTATAAAACAAGCGCTTATTGGGAGGCAACCCAAGTTTAATTTTTATTTTTAGTTTTTATTAGGTTTTATATTAGTAGTTTTGAATTTGCATTTATTTAGGATTTAATAAAAGTGTTTCTATCATGATTTACAGGTTATTCAAGTCAAATTCAAGTGTGGTGTCCAATTTGTTCCACGTGCCTAGCATATTCTCCAAACTTAGTGGACAATGAGGAAGATTGCTATATTTTCAGGGAAGTCCTCTGCTTTACTTTTTTATATTTCATCCATTGAGGACAATGTCTAGTTTAAGTTTGGGGGCATTTTAGTGTCGTATTGCATATAGTTAGTTATCTGCATAGTAGTTCATTTTATTTTTTTGTGTGTTAGCATTGTGTTTTTTTTAGGTTGCATATAGTACATGGTAGTTATTTGCATATTCATATATGTGCTGCATTAGTATGTGTTCATGTAGTATAATTGCATTTTAGTATGTGTTCATGTAGTATAATTACATTTTTTTTGCATAAATCTGTGTAATTGGTTGGTGTGGTCTTAGCTCGGCCTATGATAAGATTGGTTTTGCATGTTAACTTGAACAGTGTTGATAATTGATGATGAGTTCTAATTTTAATCATGATGATAATCTGAGCCTATCTGAAACTTATGTAACCGGTTAGCACTTAAAGTTTAACTGTTTTAATCCACTTGGTTCAAGGGTTTCATAATTTGTTTCTGAGGGACAATCTTGGTTAAAATTTAAGGAAATTAGTGAACTGGCGGTAAAGGTTGGAATGACGTAAAAGCTTGAGTTTGGGGGAATCTATGGGGTATATATATATATACAAAATGAAAATGAAAAAAAAGAGAAAAAAAAAAGAAATGATGAAAAGAAAAAAAAATAGAAAATCCAGAAAAAAAATGAATAAATACTGTGGCATGCTTGTCTAGTTTTGTGACCTTTGTTACTTGAGTAAGTAAGCCCGAGGGGATTGTCTTTACACTTAGCGCCCTAAGGTCTTAATGACTTGGGAGTCGTTGGTCGAAAGGTCGTTAAGGTAGCACTGAAAAGCCTAAGGGAATAAGACATTGCACAGCCATGAGAAAAAAAATGAATAAAACACGAGAAAGAGCAAAAATGCCCTCGTGATTGAATAAAAGTATAAATAAATCTTGTATTTACCCTTCGACTTGGTAATTGCTTAGTTTTAACCAGAGTTGTCATGTTCATAAAAGTAATTGAATTGGAACTGAAATTTTCCTTTTAAGAAGTTTGTTATGTGATTATCTTGAATTGTGGTTGGTTAGAATGGTTAACAAGCACACACACACAACATGGGTGATGACAGGTTTGGATTGACTAATTAGTTAGAGTTATGGATTTTGACTTGATTGGATATATTGTTTGAGTACCAATGGTAACTTTGAGGCATGTTGCTATATATCATACTGATTTATTACTGGGTTCGTATGTATATTAGGAAGTAGATCATGCATATGCATTCATGTAGTTGAGTTTGTTTGTTTATTTTTTAGTTCTTTTGTGTTTTTGCTTGAGGACAAGCAAAGGTTTAAGTTTGGGGGTATTTGATGAGTGAGTTTTATACAAATGAATTGGATACATTCGGGCTTAATTTATTGTTATTCTCAAGTCTTTTAGAATAGTTTTTAAGTATTTGTGTCTATTCATGCATGTTTTACATTGTTTTGTAGGATTTGGGACAAAAGTTACGTGGATCGACGTTCGGGGTGGCTAGATTCGCATTTTTGGCTTGCCATTTACACAAGAGTCACTTCAGAGCCAATTTGAGTATTTCTACAGACCTTATTTAGAAAACCTTAAAGAATGAAAGTTGTAGATCTACTTCTCCTCTTTCCGGAACATCTTGAATCATCGAAATCGGAGTTCGGACGAAGAAGTTATGGCCATTTTCCCAAAGGACGTCGGAGCAGAAAATGTCAGAACTTGTAACAGCGCCGGGGCGCTATTCTTAGTTCATTTTCCAGCGCCGGGGCGCTATAAGGCAGACTTTGAGCATCGAGCCCAGCGCTGGGGCGCTGGGAGAAGGGCTGGGTGCGGCCTGGACGCGTTTTGGGCGAATTTTGACACCTTTTTGACTCCAAATTGGATTGGGTTTGTTCCTAACCTAAAAATTTAACTTGTAACCTATAAATACATGATGGGAGGCATAAAATAAAGGGGGATTACATAGAGTAGACTAGATTAAACATTCCATTAGATTAAACATTAACCCTAGTTCTTATTAGTTTTGGAGATTGAAACAACTTGGATTTCATTGAAGATCAAGAGCAGGAGCAAGAGGGGAGCATCAGATTTGCTGACAACAGATTCTATTATCTTCTCTTATCATACTTTTATCTTTTAATGTTTATTCAATTGTGGATTCTTGGTTTTAATTCATTAATTATGAACTAACTCTTTTATTAAGATTTCAATTGAACTTTTTATGGTTTTGAATTGATTATTTAATTTATTCTAATTATTTGTGTTGAAGAGAATTGTTCATCTTGCTTTGAGCTTATTGATTAATTATCTGATCAATAATTACCGTGTTACTCTAGAAGGAATTGGGAAAGGAATTCTAGGGTTAGAACTTGGCTTGGTGACATGTGACTTAGTTATTTACACAGTGAATAATTAGGTTTGTAAATAGAATGAGAATATCTATTTGCCGCATGTAACATAAGAGGAATTGGGTTTGTAGCAAGTTTAATTCAATTATTTTGCATAAAGATATAGCAAAATTAATTTGGGTTAAATAGAAGGCAATTGATCACTCGAGAGAGGGCTTTTGGCATTTGAGAATTTCTGTTAATAATTTAGTAGATATAATAATTGGGATAGTTGAATAATTGAGATATAATTCATAATTGGGGATATTGGAGTCTTAATTCTTATTTATCTGAATTCCATCAATTCTTAGTTGTTTATTTGCTTTCTTTTAGAATAATCTTTTTGTTTTGTTTAATTTAGTTTTCTTAAATCTAGAAATCACAATTATTGGTTGTTTAAATAAAATTGATTTGGTTAAGAATTAGTATTTGGTAATTTTTATTAAATAATTCCTCGTGGGAACGATACTCTACTTTCACTTTATTACTTGTTGACCGTGTATGCTTGCACGTATTCATTGATTGCGAATACCCCATGAACATAGAGATTGCAAATAAAGAAGTGATCCGTGTTACGTACGTACACAAGAACTATAGTATGATGCCCCCAAAATAGGTCCATTCCACCCAACCCATTTTGAGTTGCCAAATATATGGTACAAAAAACAACTACAACTTTATTATTATAACTGTCATGCAAAATACGACAACACAAATATTGTCATCTAGACAGTATTAAAACTCAAATGAAGTCCTCATTACAATTATTGATACACTATTTTACAAAATATTGAGGACAAATAAGCCAACTGTTTTGAATCATCACTCCACACCCCAACCAGTTCCCGCTATATTCTCGCCTCTTGAGAAGAAAAATGGAGCAAAAAAGAAAAGGGCGAGCTCAACTAGCCCAGTAAAGAATAGTATGACTAAGATAATATAGAACAAATTATCGTTAGTCCTCAACAGGGAAAAATCTGATAGAGTACAATAGACAACAGGTTTTAGATCAACAACTGCAGCGGAAACAACAATTCATTAGAAGAGTTAAGTAGAGAATGAAATCTACTATCATCTATGAATTTAAAAGTCCATCATCAATATTTTATCCCTGTAACATCAATAATCAAATATCCATCTTTGCACTATGGGCTAAAGATATTCGTTTGTATCACCAGTTGGTCATGTTCATCTCAACACCTGTTCATCTTTGCACTACGGGCCAAAGATATTCATTATATAATCTTTAATCTTTGCACTACAGACAAAGATATTCAGTTATATCACCATTTAGGACTGAGAATGATGAAAATACTTTCAAGAAAACAAATCCAGAGAGATAAAAAGACAAATATTAGGGATTCGTACTTTAGTTTATTCAAGTTCAAAAATACTCCATAATAATCAATTGTGGAGCAGAAATTCAAGAATGAAGATCAAAACATGGATACAATCAAAGATAGGAACCATAACAAATAATCTTGGACACAGAAAAGAAAATTTAATTTTTTCTGAGAATAGTGCCGTATTCGTGAATAGTGTCCTATACGTGATTAGTGTCGTATACGTGAATAGTAACCCTGACACTAAAAGATAAAAATTCCACAAGATAAATCATCATATTTCGTGAATAGTACTCATGAATAGTAACTCGTAAATAGTAACTCATGAATAGTAATCCCGACATGAAAAAGGTAAAAATTTCATAATAAAATTTATACCAATATTCTGGTATAATGATATTGAAAGAAATAATATCATTTACGAAAAAAATAACATCCCTTATCTCAAAATAATAGTTCTTCTGGCTGGAATATCAAATATAACGCTGAAGGAAACTTGCACCATATAGCAACACTCAAAGTATCAAAATACTCACAAAAATACGCTCGATAATTTAGAGAGAGAAAACTTCAGTTTCTGGTATGATTTTTAATTCTAACTTAAACACCCTATTTATAGGAAAATGCTTAGAACGCCAAAGTAGAAATTCTAATAAAATAATATTATTTATTAAATTTTTCCTACGCACACCTTAAAATTCAGAATTCAGAATTTTACACAAGCTAGTGGAGCCCACCAAAATGAAAAACATGTTTTAAACATTTTTTGTAACAAAATCAATTCAGACCCAATATTCCGAAAATTCAATAATTCACAATAAATAGCCCCTTTATCAGAGAAATTCGAATCTTGTATTCATTCCATAGAAAATTTAATTCTCTATAACTTTATAAGTTTAAGTTTTTTCAAATTCCAAGCAAAAATTGACAGAAATCAACATACAGACGATTTTACAGGCTATAATCAAATTTCAATCAAAAATGGGGTTCATCAACATGTTTAACATTTTTTAATATTTATTGTAACAAAAATTTTCTTCCTCCTCATTTATTCATATATCACACATTCATTGTAAAAATATCACCATTATTATATTACTATAATATAATAATATATTTAAATGAACTATGTTATCAGAAAAGATAAAATATCAATTTTTAACAATTGTCACTTTTCTAAAAATTTCTCCATTTATATCCAGATAAATAAATATATTCCTTATCATATAAATCAATAATTAATTATTCACAAATAATATTACAAATTCACAATAACGACAACCAGATCGTTCCTAGTAAAGAGGGGAATTTTCAATAAGAATTTCTACTTACTAGCGCGCAATTAGGTGACCAAACCTCTCCTTAGACAGAACTTCCTTAGACATTGTCAATAATGCTATCTAATAATATTATTCAAATAATATGTATTATTGATCTGATAATGGGAAATATTGTGCAGTGATAATTATTGAAATAACAATAATATAAAATATCAACGTAGCAATTATTGAATCAATAAAGTAGAATATTGAACAGTAATTATTGTAACAATTATTGAGTAGTACCTTCTTACGTAAGACTCAATAATTGGTGCAATACCGTGTGCTACTGTGCCACACTGCGTACTACTATGTTTTAACTAGACCTGGCAAACGGGCGGGCCGAGGCCAGGCCGGGCCAAAAAGGCCCGGGTTTTGGTGGGCTGGAAATGGCCAGCCCGTGGCCCGTGGCGGGTGGGCCGGGCCGACCCACGGGCCAGCCCACGGGCTTCGGCCATTAATTTTATTTTATTTTTTTACAAACTCTTTGTTACACCAAAAATAATAATCATAAATATTAAAAATAATAAAATAATTAATAATAAACAATAATACAAACAAACACGATTAATTAATTACATACATTAACTACATATCTCAATTAATTAAAATTGTAATAGTATTATAAATTAGTATTATTAATTAATTACCTACATTATTTATGATGATAATTTGGATTTACGTTACTGAGTGCTGCTCAGAGAGGAGAGATTGTACTTATTGAGAATGATCTTTTGCAGTAAGTGTTTAATTTGTAGTTTTGTACATTGTTACTTGTCAGGAATTATATGAATTAGATAATATCAAGGTCGAAGCTTTTGCTGTAATGACCAAACTCATATTATCTTGTGTGTAACGTCATTCTTTCCTTGTTTGCATTTTCTACTGCAATTTGAATTTGTTGTTTAAATTACATTAACTACATATCTTAATTATAATTTTCAATTATAGTTAAAATATATTGAAGATTACATTAAAAACAAATAGTTGTTGTAGCTCAGTTGGTTTGAACTCTTATTTATTTACTTACAAGTCTTGTGTTCAAGCCTCACAACCTAACATTTTATTTTAAAAAAAATAAAAATAAAAATTAATGGTTGGCGGGTGGGCCAGACGCCCGCGGGCCGGGCCAAAAACTGGCCGGGCCAAAAAGGCTCGGGTTTTCATGGGCTTAAAAATAGCGGCCCAAAGCCCGGGTTTTGGCGGGCGGGCCGGGCCGGCCCGCCAGCTTTGGGCCCGTTTGCCAGGTCTAGTTTTAACCATCGGGTATTCCAGCAGTGTTAACGGTAACAACTACGCTGTTATTTATAAAAACTCATACTTGTCATTTTCTTCATCCAACCGCTTTCCGTTATGGTGCCCACACAAGGCTGCGCCGTCGTACGAATATTCCCCGACAGTAAGAATATTCCACGACCAAACGAATATTCCCCGACAACAATGAATATTTTATAACCACTTGCTTATTTAAGATATTTGCGCATTTTACCCATAACTTACCACATTAATTAAATCAACCCTTACTATTTCAAAATAATAAATAGAGGAAATTAAATTTCATTTATAAAAAGTTGGGGTCTTACAACCTCCCCTCCTTATGAAATTTCGTCCTCAAAATTGACGTACGTACCTGATGTTTCAAAAAGGTGAGGATACCTTGCTTTCATTTTCGTTTCCAACTCCCAGGTCATTTCCTCAATAGCATGGTTCCTCCACAAAACTTTGACTTGTGGTATAACCTTTGTGTGTAGGACATGCTCCTTCCTATCCAATATCTTGACAGGTACCTCTTCGTATGTTAAGTCTTCAGCTATCTCGTCTGGTTCTAACTCAATAATGTGGTTCGGGTCGTCCACATATTTACGTAACATCGATACGCAAAAAACATTATGAACACGCGACATACTTGGCGATAAAGCGAGTCTATAGGCTACAGTTCCTACTCGATCGACGATTTAAAATGGACCAATAGATCGAGAGTTGAGATTTTCTCTCTTCATTGACTCTTGCTTCTAGAATAATGCCTTCTTGCACCTTCTTCTTCATATTCATCAGCTCCGGGTATATAGCTTGAGCGGCTTTAACTTTATTGATTAAAGTCGATTCTACTCGTATATCATCACGTGGGTCTCTAGAGTCTTTAACTCTATCTCTATCATTTATAAATCTTATAAAATGGGTCTTTGTGTTTGACAATATCGCACTCTTAGTCGCATACGATCTTCTACTCAATGCGTCAGCTATCACGTTCGCTTTTCTAAAATGTTATGGTCAGAACAGGTGCCAAAATAAGTCTCATCTTGAGTTCTTAAAAGCCTTTCTCACATTTCTTGCTCCATTCGAATTTTGTATCTTTTCAAGTCAGCTGAGTTAATGGAGTACCGATTCGAGAAAATCATTCCACGAATCTCCGATAGTAACCAACTACGCCTAGAAAGCTATGTATTTCGATTACTTACTTAGGTTGCTCTCAATTGTGACCCATATCCCAATCTTGGATAGCACATCATAATGGCACCTATCGATTTACCACCGCACGAATATGACGTTCCCTATGGAGAGTCTGGCTTCGGTGCATTCCACAAAGGAAGTCACCAGATAGATGCTAGGGTACCAACTCCTGTAGTTGGGTTTTTAACTCCTGAAGTTCAATAGGAGCTATTCGATATAAGATTTTAGAAACGAGTTTTGTATCGGGTTCAAGATCAATACAAAAATTCAATATCACGCTCTGGGAGTAGGCCAGGAAATTCTTTAGGAAATACGTCAGAAAATTCACTAACCACAGAAATATCATTCAAATCTGACGTATTTTTGTTTAAATCCATGAAATGGGCTAAAGAAAGCTTGACATCCGTTTTTCAACAAACGAAAAGCTTTATGACTTGATATGAAAGTGTTTGACTTCAATGGTTTTGTTGCTTGAATTCGCATAATAGGTTTGTTAGGAATATGAAAACTAACAACCTCACGAAAATAATTAATTTTAGCATGATGAGTAGTTACCCAATCAATCCCTAAAATCACATCAAATTCAAGTATCTTTAAATAGATAAGATCAACAGGTAGGGTGAGGGTACCAATTTGAATCAAGCAAAATTTATAAACAGTGGATATAACGAAAGTTTATCCTAAGGGAGTTTCAACAAATAAGTCAAAGTCTAATTTCTCAAGAGTCAAGTTCAAATGTTGAGCACAAGTAGAAGAGATAAAAGAATGGGTAGAATCGATATCTAATAAGGTATAAACTTCGCAATAATTTATAATTAACTAATATATGCTAACTTCGTTCAGGTTACTCGCTTTTTGAGAAGTCACGAAAAATGCTTTTCCTGAAACCGTCGACTTTGTTTTGTCCGTATCAGCCTTTGGTGCCACCGTCCCAGCTGGACTTGATTTCACTACAGGACAAAATTAAGTTATGTGACCGCCTTTTCTATAACTAAAACATACCTTGGAAGGCTGTTAACAGTTTAAACTTATGTGTCCCTCCTCTTCGCATTTGTAGCATCTAACTGGCAGTCGTTCTCCTCCCCTAGAATTTGTTACTGGTGCTGGTGATGCTGCCGATGTCTTCCCGTCATCGTTAAATCTTCCTTTCTTGAAATTTTCACTTGAATTATTTTTAATATTATCTTGGCCATGATTACCACCGAAGTGGTTACGATTTCTGGCATGATAATTTCCTCCGACCGTTGCCATCGGTACGATTATCATCAAGTTGTTGGTCATTATTCTTCGGTTGAGCTGACTCATTATCGCGCATTAATAACTGAGCCCTATTCACAACTTCTAAATATAAACAAAGTTTGTGAGAAATGAGGTATTGACGTATTTTGGGTTTCAAACCTCGTAAAAATATTCGCGTCATTCTCTCCTCGTTATCAACCAAATGGGATGCAAATTGGGACAACTCGGTAAACTTAGCTTCATACTGCGATATCTTCATATTGTTTTGCTCCAGCTTGATGAACTCTACCTCCTTCATGTGACGAATACTTTTAGGAAAGTACTCGTCGTTGAACAATTCATGGAACTTCTCCCAATACATCTTCAGTACGGCAGGCTGAGTACGCGTTACGGATTCCCATCAGTAATCTGCCTCTCCTCACAACATGAAGGTGGTGAAAGGAACCTTTTGTTCCTCTGAGCATCCCAAGACATCAAATATCTTCGTAATCTGCTTTATCCAAGTCTCTGCCGTAAGTGGTTTGGCTTTCCCAAAAACTCTGGCGGTCCCAACTCCTTGAACTGCTTAGCGGTGACCATCCATGAGTTGCCAGTTTTTCCACCTGCATTTTGAACAGTAGTCTCTCTCGTTTGGTTTTGCATGAATTCTAGAAAGTTCCTAAACAAACCATCGTTCGTCATTTGGTCGGTGTTATTGTTTACAAGAGGGTTATTGCCTTCTTGATGCACCTTATCCTAAGTATTGATCAGTGGCGACTCAACGGTCTCATATGCTCCATTGCTTATCTCAACATCTTTAGATGCCATTTTACTGTCACAAAACAATGGTTAATTGACATGCCACATATTATCCCTATATTCTAACCGACCAATTAAATAACAAATAAGCTTAGGTAGGACACACTAGCGAAGGATTTACTTTTCTCTTCCCTCCTAGTTCTATTCCCCGATCTTCGCCAGATACTATATCCCTAAGCTCTGATACCAACTGTGACGCCCCCAAAATAGGTCCATTCCACCCAACCCATTCTGAGTCGCTAAATACATGGTACAGAAAATAACTACAACTTTATTATTACCATTGTCGTGCAAAATACGACAACACAAATATTGTCATCTAGACAGCATTAAAACTCAAATGAAGTCCTCATTACAATTATTAATACACTGTTTTACAAAATAATGAGGACTACTAAGGTAACTGTTTTGAATCATCACTCCACACCCCGACTAGTTCCCGTTATATTCTCGCCTCCTTAGAATAAAAATGGAACAAAAAGGAAAAGGGTGAGCTCAACTAGCCCAGTAAAGAATATTATGACTAAGATAATATAGAACAAATTATCGTTAGTCCTCAACAGGAAAAAATCTAATAGAGTACAATAGACAACAAGTTTTAGATCAACAACTGCAGCGGAAACAATAATTCGTTAGAAGTGTTAAGTAGAGAATAAAATCTACTATCATCTATGAATTTAAAAGTCCATCATCAATATTTTATCCCTATAGCATCAATCATCAAATATTCATCTTTGCACTACGGGCCAAAGATATTCGTTTGTATCACCAGTTGGTCATGTTCATCTCAACACATGTTCATCTTTGCACTATGGGTCAAAGATATTCATTATGTAATCGTTCATCTTTTCACTATAGACAAAGATATTCAGTTATATCGCCATTTAGGACTGAGAATGATGGAAATATTTTCAAGAAAACGAATCCAGAGAGATAAAAAGACAAAGATTAGGGATTCATACTTTTGTTTATCCAAGTTTAAAAATACTCCATAATAATTAATTATGGAGCAGAAATTCAAGAATGAAGATCAAAACATGGATACAATCAAATATAGGAACCATAACAAATAATCTTGGACACAGAAAAGAAAATTTAATTTTTTCTGTGAATAGTGTCATATTCGTGAATAGTGTCGTATACGTGAATAGTAACCCCGACACTAAAAGGTAGAAATTTCACAAGATAAATCATCATACTTCGTGAATAGTAACTCATGAATAGCAACTCATGAATAGTAACTCGTGAATAGTAACTCATGAATAGTAATTCGTGAATAATAACTCATGAATTGTAATCTCGACATGAAAAGGTAAAAATTTCATAATAAAATTCATACCAATATTCCGGTATACTGATATTGAAAGAAATAATATCATTTACGAAAAAAAATAACATCCCTTACCTCAAAATAATAGTACTTCTGACTGGAATATCAGATATAACGCTAAAGGAAACTTGCACCGTATAGCAACACTCAATGTATCAAAATACTCACAAAAATACGCTCGATAATATAGAGAGAGAAAACTTCAGTTTCTGGTGTGATTTTTAATTCTAACCTAAACACCCTATTTATAGGAAAATACTTAGAACATCAAAGTAGAAAATTTAATAAAATAATATTATTTATTAAATTTTTCCTACACTCACCTTAGATTTCAGAATTCAAAATTTTACACATGCTAGTGGGGCCCACCAAAATGAAAAACATGTTTTAAATATTTTTTGTAACAAAATCAATTCAGACCCAATATTCTGAAACTTCAATAATTCATAATAAATAGCCTTTTTATCAGAAAAATTCGAATCTTATATCCATTCCATAGGAAATTCAATTCTCTACGACTTTGTAAGTTTAAGTTTTTCCAAATTCTAAGCAAAAATTGGCCGAAATCCACATACGGACGATTTTACAAGCTATAATCAAATTTCTGTCAAAAATGGGGTCCATCAACATGTTTAACATGTTTTTAACATTTATTGTAACAAAAATTCTCTTTCTCCTCATTTATTCATATTTCACACATTCATTGTAAAAATATCATCATTATTATATTATTATAATATAATAATATATTTAAATAAATTATTTTATCAGAAAAGATAAAATATCAATTTTCAACAATTGTCAATTTTCTAAAAATTCCTCCATTTATATCCACATAAATAAATATTTTCCTTATCATATAAATCAATAATTAATTATTCACAAATAATATTATAGAATCACAATAATGACAATCAGGTCGTTCCTAGGAAAGAGGGGGCTTTCCAATTAGGATTTCTCCTTACCGGCGCGCAATTAGGTGAACAAACCTCTCCTTATACAGAATTTCCTTAGACATTGCCAATAATGCTATCTAATAATATTATTCAAATAATATAAATTATTGATTTGATAATGAGAAATACTGTGCAGTGATAATTATTGAAACAACAATAATATAAAATATTAACGTAGCAATTATTGAATCAATAAATTAGAATATTGAACAGTAATTACTATAACAATTATTGAGTAGTGCCTTCTTACGTAAGAATCAATAATTGGTGCAATACCGTGTACTACTGTGCAACACCGCGTATTACTGTGTTTTAACCATCGGGTATTCCAACAGTGTTAACGGTAACAACTACGTCGTTATTTATAAAAACTCATACTTGTCATTTTCTTCATCCAACCGCTTTCCGTTATGGGGCCCACACAAGGCTGCGCCGTCGTATGAATATTCTCCGACAGTAAGAATATTCCACGACCAAACGAATATTTCCCGACAACAATAAATATTTTATAACCACTTGCTTATTTAAGATATTTGTGCATTTCACCCATAACTTATCACAATAATCAAATCAACCCTTACTATTTCAAAATAATAAATAGTGAAAATTCAATTTCGTTTATAAAAAGTTAGGGTCTTACATGTAGGGTGGATATTAAGGGTAAAATTATGAACGTAGATCTTATCCCTATTTGACTTGGGGAATTTGACGTTATCTTGGGAATGGATTGGCTATTCAATTACGGGGTTGTAATTGATTGCCAGAAGAAGTGTATTAACCTTATAAATCCGTCAAAGGTTGTGTTTTATGGCAGCAAGTCGCCTAGACAAGCGAGTTGTCTGACAATGATGTAGGCCAGGAAGTTGTTAAGACAAAGCTATATAGGATATCTAGCCTACATAGTCGACAGTTGTAAAGAGAACCCAAAGATAGAAGAGATACCAATAGTGAGGGACTTCGCATACGTATTTCCAGATGATCTTTCAGGACTTCTGCCAGACATAGAGGTTGAGTTTGTGATCGATTTAGCGCCAAGAATGGCTCCAATATCAAAGGCACTGTATCGGATGGCTCCGGTAGAGATGAAAAAAATTAATGGTACAACTGCAAGAGTTACTGGACAAGAAGTACATTCAACCGAGTGTATCGCCGTAGGGAGCGCCGATGTTATTTCTGAAAAAGAAGGACGAAACGATGCGGCTCTGGATCGACTATATAGAACTGAATAAGGTCACAATTAAGAATCGATATCCATTACCGAGGATCGACGACCTGTTTGTTCAATTGAAGGGAGCGGGATACTTTTCCCAAATAGACTTGAGGAGTGGTTATCATAAATTGAAGGTGAGACAAGAGGATGTTCCGAAGACTGCATTTAGGACTCGTTATGGTCACTATGAATTCCTGGTGATGTCATTCGGTCTAACAAATGCTATTGTAGCATTTATGGACTTGATGAACAGGGTGTTTAAACCGTTTTTGGATAAATTCGTGGTGGTGTTCATTGATGACATTTTTGTATACTCGAAAACTAAGGAAGAACATGAAGAGCATTTGAAGGTAACGTTTGAAGCGTTGCGAAGGGAAAAGTTGTATGCCAAGTTTTCGAAATGTCAATTTTGGATTGAGCGGGTACAATTTCTCGGACATGTGATTGATAAGGACGGAATTTCAGTAGATCCCTCCAAAGTCAAAGCTATGATGAACTGGGATCAGCCAAAAATGCCATCGGAAGTAAGAAGTTTTCTTGGATTGGCAGGTTATTATAGAAGATTCATTCAAGACTTTTCCAAGATCGCACCTCTGTTGACGAATTTGACTAGGAAAGCTGTAAAATTCGTTTGGACGGAGAAGTGTGAGGAAAGCTTTCAAGAACTTGAGAAGAGGTTGAGTACAACACCTGTGTTATCTCTCCCGAATGACATAGGAAATTTTGTAGTTTATAATGATGCGTCACATAAAGGACTGGGCTGTGTGCTTATGCAAAATGGTAGGGTCATTACGTATACATCACGACAATTGAAGGACTATGAGAAAGGGTATCCGACCCACGACTTAGAGTTAGCTGCGGTGGTATTTTCTTTGAAGGTCTGAAGACACTATCTGTGACGCCCTCAAAATAGGTTCATTCCACCCAACCCATTCTGAGTCGCCAAATACATGGTACAGAAAATAACTACAACTTAATTATTACAATTATCGTGCAAAATACGATAACACATATACTGTGAGTTAAAATACAAATATTATCTTCTAGACAATATCCACACTCAAATAAGTCCTCATTACAATTATTGATACACTATTTTACAAAAATAGTGAGTACTACTAAAATAACTATTTTGAACCATTACTCCACACCCCGACTAGTTCTAGCTATATTCTCGCCTCCTAATAAGAGAAATAGAACAAAAAGGAAAAGGGTGAGCACAACTGGCCCAGTAAAAAATATTATGACTAAGATAATGTACAACAAATTATCATTAGTCTTCAACAGGAAAAAATCTGATAGAATACAATAGACAACAAGTTTTAGATCAACAACTGCAGCGAAAACAACAATTCATTAGAAGAGTTATGTAGATAATGAAATCTACTATCATCTATGAATTTAAAAATTCATCATCAATAATTTATCTCTGTAATATCAATCATCAAATATTCATCTTTGCACTACGGACCAACGATATTCATTTGTATCACCAGTTGGTCATGTTCATCTCAACACCTGTTCATCTTTGCACTACGGGCCAAAGATATTCATCAGGTAATCATTCATATTTGCACTACAGGCCAAAGATATTCAGTTATATCACCATTTAGGACTAAGGATGATAAAAATATTTTTAAGAAATGAATACAGAGAGAGATAAAAAGACAAAGATTAGGGATTCGTACATTAATTTATCCAAGTTCAAAAATACTCCATAATAATCAATTGTGGAGCAGAAATCAAAAATGAAGATCAAAACATAGATCCAATTAAATATAGGAACAATAACAGACAATCTTGGACACAAAAAAAAATTTAATTTTTCTATGAATAGTGTCGTATTCGTGAATAGTGTCATATACGTGAATAGTGTCGTATACATGAATAATAACCCCGACACTAAAAAGTAGAAATTTCACAAGAAAAATCATACTTCATGAATAATACTCGTAAATAGTAACTCATGAATAGTAACCTCGACATGAAAATATAAAATTTTGATAATAAAATTCTTACCAATAATTCGGTATAATGATATTGAAAGAAATAATATCATTTATAAAAAAATAGCATCCCTTACCTCAAAAGAATAGTACTTCTGGCTGGAATATCAGATATAACGCTTAAGAAAATTTGTACCGTATAGCAACACTCAAAGTATCAAAATACTCACAAAAATATGCTCGATAATATAAATAGAGAAAACTTCAGTTTCTGGTGTGATTTTAAATTCTAACCTAAACATCCTATTTATAGAAAAATGCTTAGAATACCAAAATAGAAAATTTTATAAAATAATAATATTTATTAAAAAATTTCCTACGCCCACCACCTTAGAAATTTGAATTCAGCATTTTGCAACAACAAGTGGGGCCCACCAACACACAAAACATGTTTTAAACATTTTTTGTAACAAAATCAATTTAAACCCAATATTCCGGAACTTCAAAAACTCATAATAAATAGCCCTTTTATCAGAAAATTTTGAATCTTATGTCCATTCCATAGGAAATTCAATTCTCTACAACTTTTTAGCTTTAAGTTTTTTTAAATTCCAAACAGAAATTGACCGAAATCCACATACGGACGATTTTGTAGGCTATAATCAAATTTCAGTCAAAAATGGAGCCCGTCAACATGTTTAACATGTGTTTAGCATTTACTGTAACAAAAATACTCTTTCTCCTCATTTATTCATATATCACACATTCATTATAAAAATATCACCATTATTATATTATTGCATTACACATTTATAATGTAATATAACAATATATTTGAATGAATTATTTTATCAAAAAAGATAGAATATCAATTTTTAACAATTGTCACTTTTATAAAAATTCATTCACATAAAATAAGTATTTTCTTTATCATATAAATCAATAATTAATTATTCACAAATAATAATCCAAAATTACAATAATGACAACCAGGTCGTTCCCAGTAAAGAGGGGGCATTCTGGTAAAGTTTTCTCCTTACTGGCGCGCAATTAAATAACCTCTCCTAGACAGAACTTCTTTAGACATTGTCAATAATGCTATTTAATAATATTATTCAAATAATATAAATTATTGATCTAATAATTTGAAATATTGTGCAACGACAATTATTTAATCAACAATATAAAATATCAACGCAGCAATTATTGAATCAATAAAATAAAATATTGAACAGTAATTACTATAACAATTATTGAGTAGTGTCTTCTTACATAAGAATCAGTAATTGGTGCAATACCGTGTGCTACTGTGCAACACCGGGTCTTACTGTATTTTAACCACCGGGTATTCCAACAGTGTTAACGGTAACAACTACGTCGTTATTTATTAAAACTCATACTTGTCGTTTTTTTTCATTTAATCGCTTTCCGTTATAGGGCCCACACAAGGTTGCGCCGTCGTATGAATATTCCCCGACAGCAAGAATATTCCACGGCCAAACGAATATTCCCCAACAACAATAAATATTTTATAACCACTTACTTATTTAAAATATTTGCACATTTTACCCATAACTAACCACATTAATCAAATCAACCCCTTACTATTTCAAAATAATAAATAGAGGAAATTCAATTTTATTTATAAAAAGTTGGGGTCTTACACTATCTCTATGGGGAGAGGTGTGAAATATATACAGACCACAAGAATCTGAAATATATTTTTACATAGAAGGACTTGAATATGCACCAGAGAAGGTGATTGGAGTTAATTAAGGATTATGATTATGAAATTTTATACCATTCGGGTAAAGCTAATGTGGTTGCCGACACCTTAAGTAGAAAGAGAAGTTGATGATGTTGACCGCGCAGAAGGAGCTAATTTCAGCGATGGAGAAGATGGAAATAGAAGTAAAGCATCTTATAGAGAGTGACGAGAAGTTGTTCCAGATGTAATATGGTACAACTTTGCTGGATAAAGTTAAGGAGGCTCAAATTCAGGACGAAGAATGTGATAAGGTGAAAAAGAAGATATCTGAAGGAACCGAACCGCGATTCAAGATTGACAATAAAGGAATACTGAGATTTGAGAGCAGAATTTGGGTACCGCCAGTGCCAGAGATTAAGGAAGACATTTTGAGCGAGGCTCATATGTGACGCCCCCAAAATAGGTATACAACACCCATTCTGAGTCGCCAAATACATGGTACAAAAAGTAAACTATAACTTTAATAATACAATTGTCGTGCAAAATACGACAACACATACTGTGAGTTTAAATACAAATATTATCTTCTAGAAAAATGGATCAAAAAGGAAAAGGGTGAGGTCAACTAGCCCAGTAAAGAATATTATGACTAAGATAATATACAACAAATTATCATTAGTATTCAACATGGAAAAATCTGATAGAATATAATTGACAACAAGTTTTAGATCAACAACTGCAGCGGAAACAGCAAACCATTAGAAGAGTCAAGTAGAGAATGAATTCTACTATCTTCTAAGATTTAAAAGTCCATCATCAATATTTTATCCCTGTAACATCAATGAATAATCATCTTTAACCAAATATTCATCTTTGCAGTACAGGCCAAAGATATTCATTTGTATCACCAGTCGATCATGTTCATCTCAACACCTGTTCATCTTTGCACTACGGGCCAAAGATATTCATTAGTTAATCATTCATCTTTACACTACAGGCCAAAGATATTCAGTAATATCATCATTTAGGATTGAGGATGATAAAAAATATCTTAAAGAAAATGAATCCAATGAGACAGAAGGACAAATAGTAGGGATTCGTATAACTGTTTATCCAAGATCAATAATACTTCATATTAATCAATTGTGAAACAGAATTCAAAAATAAAGATCAAAACATGGATACAATCAAAGATAGTAACCATAATAGATATCTTGGACAAAAAGGGAAAATTTTATTTTTCGGTGAATAGTGTCGTATTCGTAAATAGTGCCGTATACGTGAATAGTAACGTATACGTGAATAGTAACTCCGACACAAAAAGTTCCCAATTTGATAAAAAATTCATATCAATATTTTGGCATAATGATATTAAAGAAAATATCATTTAAGAAGAAGATAATATCCATTACCTCAAAATATCAGTACTTCTGGTCGGAATACAGGTATAAAGCTGAAAGAAACTTGCTCTGATGAATAGAAACTCTCAAAGTATCTAAATACTCACAAAATACACTCAATAATCTAGAGAGAGAAAGAGAGAAAACTTGTTTCTTGTGTAATTTTCAATTCTAACTTAGCCCTCTATTTATAGGAAAATGTTAGCACGCCGAAGCAGACTTAACCTGCAATCTGATGGCTTTACCTGCTACTATTCAAGCCTACCACATTTGAATAAAAATCTCAGCACATTTCTTCACCAACCAAGAGTGGGGCCCACCAATTCTAGAATTTTCCACCAAAATAATAAACTCTGAAAATTCAACAATTTCTGAACCAGTCATCTCGTAAAATTCATAATAAATCATACGTTTATTTTTAACGGTTCAAAATTTGTGGACATATACTCAACTTATATATGTATAACATATCCAAAAATTACCACGATCCAACGGTCGGATTAAAAATTATAACCCCCGCAAAATATCTCAAAAACCCTGATTTTTAATACCTCCATTCCGACAAAAATACTGATAAAAACCTCAACATTAAATCCTTCATTTTTAACCACAAAAATATATCCCTCATTTATATCCACATAAAATAAATATTTTCTTATCATATGAATCAATAATTAATTATTCACAAATAATATTACAGAATCACATTTATGACAACCAGGCCGTTCCTAGGAAAAAAGGGGGCTTTCTAATAAGAATTTTTCCTTACTGGCGCGCAATTAGATGACCAAACCTCTCCTTAGACAGAACTTTCTAGACATTGCCAATAATGTTATCTAGTAATATTATTCAAGTAATATGAATTATTGATCTGATAATGGGAAATACTGTGCAGTAACAATTATTGAAACAATAATAATATAAAATATCAATGCAGCAATTATTGAATCAATAAAATAAAATATTAAACAGTAACTACTGTAACAATTATTGAGTAGTGCCTTCCTTCGTAAGAATCAATAATTGGTGCAATACCGTTTGCTACTGTATTTTAACCATCAGGTATTCCAACAGTATTAACGGTGACAACTACGCCGTTAATTATAAACAACTTATACTTGTCGTTCTCTTCATCCAATCGCTTTTCGTTATGGGGCCCACACAAGGCTGCGCCGTCGTACGAATATTCCCCGACAGCAAGAATATTTCACGACCAAATGAATATTCACCGACCAAAAATGGATATTTTATAACCACTTGCTTATTTGAAATATTTGCGCATTTTACCCATAACTAACCACATTAATCAAATCAACCCTTTCTATTCCAAAATAATAAATAGAGGAAATTTAATTTCATTTATTAATAAGTTGGGGTCTTACATCATAGCTCACGATATTCGATTCACCCTGGTAGTACCAAGATGTACCAAGATCTTCAACAATATTTCTGGTGGCCAAATTTGAAACGAGATGTTACAGAGTGTGTTTCCAAGTATCTGACATGTCAGAAAGTGAAAGTAGAGCATCAGAGGCCAAGTGGGTTTCTACAACCGTTAGAAATCCCATAATGGAAATGGAAACACATTACGATGAATTTCGTAGTTGGCCTTCCGACAACTCAAAAAGGCTATAACGCAGTATGGGTTATCATTGACCGACTAACAAAATCTATACATTTCCTTCTGATCAGGATCAAATTTAACTTAGACCAGTTGGCAAAATTATATATCAAAGAGATTATTTTGAGGCACGGAGTTTCGGTCTCAATTTTTTCTGTTAGGGATCTGCGCTTTACATCAAACTTCTGAAAACTACTACAGGAATGCATGGGTACGCAGTTGAGAATGAGTACGGCATATCACCCTTAAACAGACGGGCAAAGTGAAAGAACGATTCAGACATTAGAAGATGTGTTAAGAGCTTGTATAATGGACTTTAAAGGAAATTGGGATGATCATCTACCGCTCGTAGAGTTCGGCTACAACAACAGTTACCATGCTAGTAATGGCATGCCGCCTTATGAAGCGTTATACGGCAGAAAGTACAGAACTCCGCTATATTAGGATGAAGTTGGCGAGAGACAATTACTAGGTCCAGAACTGGTACAACAGACAGCAGAGATAATCAAAGTGATCTGAACAAGACTGGTAGCAGCTCAGGATAGGCAGAAGAAATTCACATATGTCCTAACATATTTCCCCTAATTCATTAACTTATTAGCCTAAATTGACTTAATAAGTTATAAACACATACATACTCATATCAATAATCAATTACTTAAGGATTGTAAATCCTTTTAATTTAATAATCAAGGCTAACCTTCAAGCTATGTTAATTTCTTATATAACTTTCATTACTCTTCCTTGAATATGATTAAGTATACTTCATAGTTAATAAATTAACTATCTAGCTTAATTATCATATACACTTATCTTATTCAAGTACTTTCTTTAATTATTTTCTAAAAAAAATTATTCAAAAAATTTTGAATTATGTGAAATTTTGGGTTCTCACATTCTCCCCTCCTTATAAGGATTCCGTCTTCAGATTCACCGCTTTCTTACTCTCTAATATCCTTTAAAGTTGTATCATCAATTCATTTATATCAACACAATATTAATTTGTGTTTATATACTAACTTGTGACTTGGAATCTATAACAGAAAATCATTCACAGCTATATCTATCCAATATTTCTCGCGTAATTCATTTACTTAACTAAATCATTACCTGTCACCACCTCATGGGCAGCTACTGCATCTCGCAACATTATGTTGAACGTGTGCGCTGTCGGTCTTCCCGGCTGAGCATGTCCTTTGATCGCCAGTGTTCCACTACTGTTTCCTCTATTGTTGCTTCCTCTTTCTGCATTCTTCTTTGGACAGTTACGAATTTGATGTTTTAGCGATCCACATGAAAAACAACATAGTATCTTCTTTGGACTTGGACAATTTGGAGAGATGTTTCCCTCTTGTCCACAGTTAAAACACACTCCTTTTCCCTTCAAACATACTCCCGAATGCTTTTTACCGTAATTTGCATATGACTCACCTCTCTTCCTATTATCTCCTGACTTGTCTCCAAATTCAGTATTGTCCTTCCACTTACTCTTATTAGAGTTACTTCCTCTACTGGTACCTCCTTCATTTGACTTTTTCTTCTTCTCTTGATGATACCTTGACATAGCTTCACTTCCTCCTTTGGCGATGATTGCTTTTTCCAACAGGGTCGAAAATGTCTTAATCTGCAACACAGCTACCTTGCTATATATCCCTGGCTTCAGTCCATTCTCCAACCTTCGCACCTTTCGTTCCTCAGTGTCCTCATGATGCGAAGCAAATCTCGCTAGTTCATTGAATTTGGCTGCGTATTCTGTAACCAACATATTCTCCTGCTTCAACTCCAAAAAGTTTACTTCCATTCTTGCTTGCATACTTTCTGAGAAATAATTTTTGAAAAATAATTCCTTAAACCTTGACCAGGTTACTACTGTTGTACCATCTCTAGTTTTGTTTGTCTCCCACTAGTAATTCGCCTCACCCTTCATCAAATAGGTAGCAAAATATGTCTTTTGCTCCACCGCTACTCTAGCAATAACAAAAGCTTTCTCCATCTCCTTTACCCATGTCTGGGCTTCTATAGGGTCAGTGGTTCCCTTGAATTCTGGCGTTCCTACGACCTTAAAGTCTTTAAAGTTAGCCAATCGATTAGCTGGTCGATTCCTTGCTGGTGGCGCTCTAGTTTGCATAGCTTGAGCTAGCATGTCTGTGAAGTTCTGCATTGGATCAGCTTGATCTCCTTCATTATTCACATATCGCTCCTCCCTTTGGTTACGATTTTGTCATATTTGTGGCATTATCTGATGAAATAAAGACTTACATTAATACTTTGTCTTTATGCCACATCTTATTAGTAGTATACAAAATTTTAAACTTAAACCAATTTCAGCTTTCGGGATTATCTAATTCAGCTTACTGAATTATCAAATTCTTCAGGTAATCATCTTAATAATTTAATTCTCAGAATTTAATTACTTATTCAAACATATAATCATATCATTGCATTTATATTCATGCAAATAGTACATAGTACTTTTCAGTACATAGCACATAATGCTACAAACAGTTACTATCCCTTTGTGACAAAAGTCGGGATTCATTACTATATCTTTACACAAAAAGTTGAGGCATACAAAAGTTATCTTGATATTCATACCAAAGCGAATATTATACCCCAAAAGATTATACTCCTCACACTTAATCTTTCTTCCGTCCACTTCCTCCACATGTCCTCTTTTTAGGACAATTCTTAACCCTGTGACACGTTCCACCACATGCAAAACATCCTCCTTTCTTTGGTTTAGGATATTTTGGTGATAGACGTCCTTCCTGACCACAATTGTAACACACATTCTTACCCCACATACATTCTCTCGAATGGTTCTTTCCACACTTGCCACATGCTTGTTTCTTCTTTGAATGCGAATTCTCAAAGTTGTTGCCACTATCGTTGTTCTTTTTCCTTTTATTACCCTTCTTTTTCTTACTTACATCTTTAGGTGATACACTACACTTAACCCTAATTCTATCGACTTGTGCCTTCAGATTATTTCATTCTTCTGTCATCTCGCGTAATGCTCTTTCTGTCTTCCATAATTCCTCTAGGAGAAGTACTTTAGTCCTTAAATCTTGAACTTCCATAGATGCTTGACCTTCTTCGATTTCTACTTTGCCTTTTTCCCCATCTTTGATCTTTATTTATGGCTCCACCTTAGTTTCTTTGGAATGTACTTCTTCCTCTTCACCTAGTTCCATCTCGGGGTACTCGTCATGATCACTTGCTAGATTTAACACAGGTTCGTCTCCTAAAACTTCCTCAACTGACTCACTATGAGCTGGCACCTCAACTAATGGCATTAGTATAGCTACTAACATTTTTGTAACCATCTTATCATCTCTACTGACATCCTGCCACCAGTTTTAAATAACTTCAGTAGTACATCACTATCAAACATAATCCATAAACAACGAGTGTCCCCATATCTTACTATTGATGAATTTTCCTAAACCATCACTTAGAAATCTAAACTAGTTTTCTCTATCATGTTTATGGTTATATTCCTAAGGCATTTTTCCCCCTACCTAAGGTTTATAACCTACAGTTTTGATACTAACTTATGACGCCCCCAAATCCGGGTTCCCTAACCACGGGTTTGGTGCTCACGATCCATCATATATAACACATCTAACTACTCATTCATTAATGAAAAACATCATTCATAATATTCCTTAATACAACCTACAACAATATCTCAGGTTAACTAATCTTGACATAACTTACATACCCTTATATAAACAAAATGTTTACAAAATTAATTACATTAGAAAACATAACCATTAAAAGTTGACACTAACTACTCCTGAGTCTTGCCTTTGCCTTTGTCCCTGTTAGAACTTTCTGCTACATCGGCATTAGCTAAAATATTTTATTTAAGCAAGGGTGACCAACGAGTTTGCTCAGTAAATTAAAATATACAATAAATGATATATATCACGAATAGAAGAGTCTAGCTTCTATAGAACTTCAGCAATAATCAAAAGATTTCAAAGTAGCGGAATAATAATTCAATGTCAATAATAAAACTTTCTCCCATTTCATATTGAATAACATATCAGAGATGAAAGAGTAAAATTCTTTCAAAGATTCAATAATATTCAATTGAATAAGAAGAATTAACAATGCTGCAATAATATTCAATAAAGTTGGATATACCCAGATTTCATGCTGAGTGATCACAAAAGGATCATGAACTAATAGAGGAATCATTTAGTTATTAAAACTAAACTATACTCTTCTGCAAGTATCTGGAGCGGCCAACTCCTTTGTACCCTATATTATGCATAATACTCAATAATAGCGCATATGTCGATTTACGACATTAAAATTTGTTCATCTCAGTCTTACGTTACGAGTTCGTACCACAAAAATATGGTTTGCATTACTTTCAAAGAAATACTATGATTTCAATAATTAATAACAATACTATTCTAGCCAAAACCTATGGCATATATCTTCCAATAACAATTCAGTTCATAATAAATAGAACATTTCATGCTTTAACAAATATTAGTCTCGCCAAAATAATTAGCTGAGACATGATTTATAAAGAGTTCAAATAATAGAACAAGAATCAATTCCATTACATGCGAATAACAATAATCATTATAGATGTGAATAATCAACAATAATTATCCACTAATCATGCCTTGAAAGTAATAACTCAAGTTAAGTTAAGAAACTTTCCTGATTCGTTGACTACTGCTGCACAATTTAAGTTAACTTATTTTGTAAGACCTATCATTGATAAGACCGATCTCTTAATTAGCATCACATATCTTACTCATAGCAATTTACCATGAAATCACATAACCAATCATTAGTAAGTACACTATACTATCTTAGACTTAACACTTACTCGTTCATTTATATGTTCGTAATATAACTTGACAAACTATTTATGAACTCAGTAGACTTAATATATCATTTCAGTTTCTATTTTAGCAAGCTAAAATAAAACTGACTTCTCTTCTTGATATTTCAGTTTCCCTTTTCAGTAACCTGAAATGTTCATTTCGGGAAGCTAAAATACACTATTCACAAAAATATGAAATCAGCTTATTAATTTTCAATCTTTTGGCCAATCATATATACATATATTCCATACACAAAAAGTATTTTTCTGGAATTTTTCAACTCCCTTAAGTATTTTTCAAAAATAAATTTCTAGGTAATTCTTTAAAAAAGTAGCTACCTAGTGCTTAAATCCAAAAATTCTCAACTCTTGACGAGATCTTACACTTGTTAACCTGAGCTTACAATTTAAATTTCAAGGCCATCGGAGTTATACAACTCCGTTTATAGCAATTTTCGTATAAAAAACCCAAATATTGAAATGGTCATAACTTGGTCATTTTAAGTCGGAATGAACTCATTTTTGCACACAACCTACTTTATCCCATATATTTTCATCCCCCCAAAAGGCTGGATTTTATCTTATTAAATAAGTGGCTGAAACAACCCTTATAATTTTTGGGCAGAAGCTTTTTAAGCATTTTTAGATTTTTCATCCTTTACAAAAATCATTCCACACGAAAATATGTAAATCCTTTTTAAGTGATTCCACTTGGATATATTAGAAGACTCATATATCTAACTCCAAAAATTTACCACACTCAAAAATTCAAAGTAGAATGAGAGATAAGGTCATTTCCATATCATACTTGGTTTTCTCAAAAATTTGTTTTTCAACCTTTGGTGACTTTTAAGAAAACTTCTCTATTTTTCACATAAAATCAACATAGCTCATCATAATACTTAAAATAACTCATATACTCATGGATCTAATATGATCCATGGTTTAATTCACCAAATAATCAACAAACGCCAAATCAAACACAATAAAAGCTAAGAAAAATTTTATTTTCTAACTTTTGAAAAACCTAACTCATATTTCTTAATTTAGATTCAACTTTTGATCTACAAAAGAGTTGGATCTAAACATGAAACACCTTTAAACATATAATTCTAAGGTTTTTATCTTCAAGATCAAAACTTCATACTATCAAAAAACAAATCAAAATAAAAAGAAATTTAATCTATATACAAATAGAAATCCTTATACCTTCTCTTGATTCCTCTTTTTCTTCTTTCTAATAATTAGATTAAAGAGCTAAGTAACTATCAAAACTCTCCCTTTCCCTTCCTTAAGGTTGGCCAAAAATCCTCCTCTCTTTCTCTCTTGGTTTTGTTTTGTTCTTAGCTTTCTAGGAGATAAAAGTAAAGAAAAACTTTTGCTAGATAATTAAATGGGGGTATTTATAATGGGGAAAAATAATATATATATATATATATATATATATATATATATATATATATATGTATGTGTGTGTGTGTGTGTGTATGTATATAATCTTCCAAGATCTCCCATTCTTCTCTCTCTTAGTCATTGGTTGTTACTTGTAGCCTTAGCAAAATATTGCTTGCAAGATTGGTTATAAGTGATGTTTAAATGAAAATTTGACATGTGGGAAAGTTAGTGAATACTAAAGTAACATGATCATCAATATCTCCACTATATCTCTTTTGATGTTGCTTGTAAGAATAACCAAGTGTTGTCTCCATATAATGGTTGACACCTAGCAAAAGTAGTTTACCTAATAAAGTGATATAATCATTACATGCTCTCCTCCTTCCTCCACATAATCTTAGCATATCTAATCATATCTTACCAAATTCACATAGGCCTTTCATCCACTCCATCTTTTGTTTTATTAAATGCTTTATATAATGACAATAATACCTCTCCTTAAGTGGATTTTAATTGGGCCAAGCTTGGGTTCCCTTTTATTTTTTTTTGGGCTTGCATTTTCTTATTCCTTTGCCTACTAATTAAAATGAACTTGGGCTCCTCCACCAAATAAATTGGGTCACCATTAAACTTGCCCTTTATATTAAACATTGGGCTAGCTCAGTAATTTAATTGTTCTTAAATTAATTAACAACAAGTTTCATGCTTAAATAAACACTCAGGCTACAAATAAATTATGTGGGCCTTAAAATCAACTTAGTTCTATACTTATTAATTTTTATCCATTCCCCAATATTTAATTAGGGTTCCTTTACACACATTAGTATGTTAATTTCTTACTCATATATCTTTAATTTCATAACCCAATTAGACTTGATATTCTTAGGTTATAAAATTAATTAATTGAGATGTATAAAATAAATCTCTTAGGATTAGTATATGTTTTGAAATACATCATTCTCTAAAATTATAACACATTAGGTTATTTAATTATCATACATAATATATGTATTAGGTTACATAAGTTTATTCTTCATCTGTTTACAAAATAAATGTATACACATTATATAATATATATTTACTCAATCACGTGAATAATTCACATATGTCCTAATATATTTCCCCTAATTTATTAACTTATTAGCCAAAATTGACTTAATAAGTTATAAACACATACATGCTCATATCAATAATCACTTACTTAAGGATTGTAAATCCTTTTAATTTAATAATCAAAGCTAACCTTCAAGCTATGTTAATTTCTTGTATAACTTTCATTACTCTTCCTTGAAAATGATTAAGTGTACTTCATAGTTAATAAATTAACTATCTAGCTTAATTATCATATACACTTATATGATTCAAGTATTTTCTTTTATTATTTTCTAAAAAAAAAATATTCGAAAAATTTTGAATTATGTGAAATTCTGGGTTCTCACATTCTCCCCTCCTTATAAGGATTACGTCCTCGGAATCACCGCTTTCTTACTCTCTAATATCTTTTAAAGTTGTATCATCAATTCATTTATATCAACACAATATTAATTTGTGTTTTATATACTAACTTGTGACTTGGAATCTATAACAGAAAACTATTCACAACTATATATACCCAATATTTCTCGCGTAATTCATTTAAGTAATTCATTTACTCAACTAAATCATTACTTGTCACCACCTCATGGGCAGCTACTGCATCTTGTAACGTCATGTTGAACGTGTGCGCTGTCGGTATTCCCGACTGAGCAGGTCCTTTGATCGCCAGTGTTCCACTACTGTTTCCTCTATTGTTGCTTCCTCTTTCTGCATTCTTCTTTGGACAGTTACGAATTTGATGTTTTAGCGATCCACATGAAAAACAACATAGTATCTTCTTTGGACTTGGACAATTTGGAGAGATATTTCCCTCTTGTCCACAATTAAAACACACTTCTTTTCCCTTCAAACATACTCCCGAATGCTTTTTACTGCAATTTGCACATGACTCACCACTCTTCCTATTATCTCCTGGCTTTTCTCCAAATTCAGTATTGTCCTTCCACTTACGCTTATTAGAGTTACTTCCTTCACTGCTACCTCCTTCGTTCATCTTTTACTTCTTCTCTTGATGGTACCTTGACACAGCTTCACTTCCTCCTTCGGCGATGATTGCTTTTTCCAACAAGGCAGAAAATGTCTTAATCTGCAACATAGCTACCTTACTATATATCCCCGGCTTCAGTCCATTATCAAACCTTCGCACCTTTCATACCTCAGTGTCCACTTGATGCGGAGCAAATCTCGCTAGTTCGTTGAATTTGGCGGCGTATTCTGCAACCAACATATTCTCCTGCTTCAACTCCAAAAAGTTTAATTCCTTTCTTGCTTGCATACTTTCTGAGAAATAATTTTCAAAAAATAATTTCTTAAACCTTGACCAGGTTACTACTGATGTACCATCTCTAGCTTTGTTTGTCTCCCACCAGTAATTCGCCTCACCCTTCATCAAATAGATAGCAAAATTTGTCTTTTTCTCCTCAACTACTCTAGCAAAAACAAAAGCTTTCTCCATCTCCTTTACCCATGTATGGGCTTCTATAGGGTCAGTGGTTCCCTTGAATTCTGGCGGTCCTACGGCCTTAAAGTCTTTAAAGTTAGCCAATCGATTAGCTGGTCGATTTCTTGCTGCTGGGGCTCTAGTTTGCATAGCTTGAGCTAGCATATCTGCGAAGTTCTGCATTGGATCAGCTTGATCTCCTTCATTATTCACAGACCGCTCCTCCCTTTGGTTGCGATTTTGTCGTCTTGGCGGCATTATCTGATGAAATAAAGACTTACATTAATACTTTGTCTTTATGCCACATCTTATTAGTAGTATACAAAATTTTAAACTTAAACCAAATTTATCTTTCTAGATTATCTAATTCAGCTTACTGAATTATCAAATTCTTCAGATAATCATCTTAATAATTTAATTCTCATAATTTAATTACTTATTCAAACATATAATCATATCATTGCATTTATATTCATGCAAATAGTACATAGTACTTTTCAGCACATATCACATAATGCTACAAACGGTTACTATCCCTTTGTGACAAAAGTCGGGATTCATTACTACAACTTTACACAAAAAGTTGAGGCATACAAAAGTTATCTTGATATTCATACCAAAGCGAATATTATACCCCAAAAGATTATACTCCTCACACTTAATATTTCTTCCGTACACTTCCCCCACCCGTCTTCTTTTTAGGCAATTCTTAACCCTATGACACGTTCCACCACATGCAAAACATCCTTCTTTCCTTGGTTTAGGACAATTTGGTAATAGATGTCCTTCCTAACCACAATTGTAACACATATTCTTACCCCATATACATTCCCACGAACGGTTCTTTCCATACTTGCCACATACTTGTTTCTTTTTTGAATGCGAATTCTCTAAGTTGTTGCCACTATCATTGTTCTTTTTCCTTTTATTACCCTTCTTTTTCTTACTTACATCTTTAGATGATACACTACACTTAACCCTAATTCTATCGACTTGTGCCTATAGATTATTTTGTTCTTCTGTCATCTCGCGTAATGCACTTTCTGTCTTCCACAATTCCTCCAGGAGAAGTACTTTAGTCCTTAAATCTTGAACTTCCACAGATGCTTGACCTTCTTCGATTGCTACTTTGCCTTCTTCCCCATCTTTGATCTTTATTTCTGGCTCCACCTTAGTTTCTTTGGAATGTACTTCTACCTCTTCACCCAGCACCATCTCAGGGTACTCGTCATGATCACTTGCTAGATTTACCACATGTTCGTCTCCTAAAACTTCCTCAACTGACTCACACTGAGATGGCACCTCGGCTAATAGCATTAGTGCAGCTGCTAACATTTCCGTAACCATCTTATCATCTCTATTGACATCCTGCCACCAGTTTTAAATAACTTCATTAGTACATCACTATCAAACATAATCCATAAACACTGAGTGTCCCCATATCTTACTATTGATGAATTTTCCTAAACCATCACTTAGAAATCTAAACTAGTTTTCTCTATCATGTTTATGGTTATATTCCTAAGGCATTATTTTCCCCACCTAAGGTTTATAACCTACAGCTTTGATACCAACTTGTGACGCCCCCAAATTCGGGTTCCCTAACCACGAGTTTGGTGCTCACGATCCATCATATATAACACATCTAACTACTCATTCATTAATGAAAAACATCATTCATAATATTACTTAATACAACCTATAACAATATCCCAAGTTAACTAACCTTGACATAACTTACATACCCTTATATAAACTAAAGGTTTACAAAATTAATTACTTAATAAAACATAACCATTAAAAGTTGACACTAACTACTCCTGAGCCTTGCCTTTGCCTTTGTCTCTATTAGAACATTCTGTTACATCGGCATTAGCTAAAATATTTTATTTAAGCAAGGGCGAGCAACGAGTTTGCTCAGCAAGTTAAAATATATAATAAATGATATATATCACGAATAGGAGAGTCTAGCTTCTATAGAACTTCAACAATACTCAAAAGATTTCGAAGTAGCGGAATAATAATTCAATCTCAATAATAAAACTTTCTCCCATTTTATACTGAATAACACATCAGAGATGAAAGAGTAAAATTCTTTCAAAGATTCAATAATATTCAATTGAATAAGAAGAATTAACAATACTGCAATAATATTCAATAAAGTGGGATATACCCAGATTTAATGCTGAGTGATCACAAAAGGATCATGAACTAATAGAGAAATCATTTAGTTATTAAAACTAAACTATACTCTTCTACAAGTACCTAGAGCGGCCGACTCCTTTGTACCCTATATTATGCATAATACTCATTACAACAACAATATGGTTTGTATTACTTTCAAAGAAATACTATGATTTCAATAATTAATAACAATACTAATCTTGCCGAAACCAATGGCATCGATCTTCTAATAACAATTCAGTTCATAATGAATAGAGCATTTCATGCTTTAACAAATATTAGTCTCGCCAAAACAATTAGCTGAGACATGATTTATAAACAGTTCAAATAATAGAACAAGAATCAATTGCACTACGTGCGAATAACAATAATCATTATAGATATGAATAATCAACAATAATTATCAACTAATCATACTTTGAAATTAATAACTCAAGTTGAGTTAGGAAACTTGCCTGATTCGTTGACTACTACTACGCAATTTAAGTTAACTTCTTTTGTAAGACCTGTCATTGATAAAATCGATCTCTTAATTAGCATCACATATCTTACTCATAGCAATTTACAATGAAATCACATAACCAATCATTAGTGAGTACACTAAACTGTCTTAGACTTAACACTTTCTCGTTCATTTATAAGTTCGTAATATAACTTGACAAACTATTTATGAACTCATTAGACTTAATATATTATTTCAGTTTCTATTTTAGCAAGCTAAAACAAAAGTAACTTCTCTTCCTGACATTTCAGTTTCCCTTTTTAAGTAACTTGAAATGTTCATTTTGGGAAGCTGAAATACACTATTCACGAAAATATGAAATCATCTATTATTTTTTAATCTTTTGGCCAATCATATATACATATATTCCATACACAAAAAGTATTTTTTTCTTGAATTTTTCAACTCCCTTAAGTATTTTTCAAAAATAAATTAATAGTTAATTCTTTAAGAAATTAGCTACCTCGTGCTTAACTCCAGAAATTCTCAACTCTTGACGGGATCTTGCACGTGTTAACGTGAGCTTACAGTTTAAATTTCAAGGCCATCGGAGTCATACAACTCCGGTTATAGCGATTTTCGTCCGAAAAATCCAAATATTAAAATGGTCATAACTTGGTCATTTTAAGTCGGAATGAACTCATTTTTGGACACAACCTACTTTATCCCATATATTTGTATCCCCCAAAAGGCCGAATTTTATCTCATTAAATAAGTGGCTGAAACAGCCCTTCCAATTTTTGGGCATAAGCTTTTTAAGCATTTTTAGATTTTTCATCCTTTAGTAAAATCATTCCATACGAAAATATGTAAATCCTTTTTAAGTGATTCCACTTGGATATACTAGAAGACTCATATATCTAACTCCAAAAATTGACCACACTCAAAAATTCAAAGTAGAATGAGAGATAAGGTCATTACCATATCATACTTGGTTTTCTCAAAAATCTATTTTTCAGTCTTTGGTGACTTTTAAGAAAACTTCTCTATTTTCACATAAAATCAACATAGCTCATCATAATACTTAAAATAACTCATATACTCATGGATCTAACATGATCCATAGTTTAATTCACCAAATAATCAACAAACACCAAATCAAACACAACAAGAGCTAAGAAAAATTTTATTTTCTAGCTTTTGAAAAACCTAACTCATATTTCTTAGTTTAGATTCAACTTTTGATCTACAAAAGAATTGGATCTAAACATGAAACACCTTTAAACATATAATTCTAAAGTTTTTATCTTCAAGATCAAAACTTCATACTATCAAAAATCAAATCAAAATATAAAGAAATTTAATCTATATACAAATAGAAATCCTTATACCTTATCTTGTTTCCTCTTCTTCTCCTTTTTAATAATTAGATTAATGAACTAAGTAACTATCAAAACTCTCCCTTTCTCCTCCTTAAGGCTGGCCGAAAATCCTCCTCTGTTTCTCTCTTGGTTTTGTTTTGCTCTTAGCTTTCTAAGAGATAAAAGTAAAGAAAAACATTTGCTAGATAATTAAATGGGGGTATTTATTATTGGGAAAAATATAATATATATATATATATATATATATATATATATATATGTATGTATGTATATAATCTTCCAAGATCTCCCATTCTTCTCTCTCTTAGTCATTGGTGGTTGCTTGTAGCCTTAGCAAAATATTGCTTGCAAGATTGGTTATAAGTGGTGTTTAAATGAAACTTTGACATGTGGGAAAGTTGGTAAATACTAAAGTAACATGATCATCAATATCTCCATCATATCTCTTTTGATGTTGCTTGTAAGAATAACCAAGTGGTGTCTCCATATAATGGTTGACACCTAGCAAAAGTAGTTTACCTAATAAAGTGATATAATCATTACATGATCTCCTCCTTCCTCCACATAATCTTAGCATATCTAATCATATCTTACCAAATCCACATGGGCCTTTCATCCACTCCATCTTTTGTTTTATTAAATGCTTTATATAATGACAATAATGCCCCTCCTTAAGTGGATTTTAATTGGGCCAAGCTTGGGCTCCCTTTTATTTCTTTTCAGGCTTGCATTTTCTTATTCCTTTGCCTACTAATTAAAATGAACTTGGGCTCCTCCACCAAATAAATTGGGTCATCACTAAACTTTCCCTTTATATTTAATATTGAGCTAGCTTAATAATTTAATTGTTCTTAAATTAATTAACTACAAATCTCATGCTTAAATAAACACTTGGGCTACATATTAATTCTCTGGGCCTTAAAATCAACTTAGTTCTATACTTATTAATTTCTATCCATTCCCCAATATTTAATTAGGGCTCCCTTACACACATTAGTAAGTTAATTTCTTACTCATATATTTTTAATTTCATAACCTAATTAGACTTGCTATTCTTAGGTTATAAAATTAATTAATTGAGATGTATAAAATAAATCTCTTAGGATTAGTATATGTTTTTAAATACTATCATTCTCTTAAATTATAACTCATTAGGTTATTTAATTATAATGCCTAATATATGTATTAGGTTACATAACTTTATTCTTCATCTCTTTACAAAATAAATGTATACATATTATATAATACGTATTTACTCAATTACGCACATAATTCACATATGTCCTAACATATTTCCCTTAGTTTATTAACTTATTAGCCCAAATTGACTTAATAAGTTATAAACACATACATACTCATATCAATAATCAATTATATAAGGATTGTAAATCCTTTTAATTTAATAATCAAGGCTAACCTTCAAGCTATGTTAATTTCTTACATAACTTTCATTACTCTTCCTTGAAAATGATTAAGTATACTTCTTCGTTAACAAATTAACTATCTAGCTTAATTATCATATACACTTTTATGATTCAAGTGCTTTCTTTTATTATTTTCTAAAATAAAATTTATTCGAAAAAATTTGAATTATGTGAAATTCTGAGTTCTCACAGTTACTATTATATTACAGTTCTCAACAGATATCCATGTCTTAAGCCTTTTTATCCACAATACCAGAACTGTTGAAATATATTCTTTCTATCTGCAAATGAAAAAAATATTTACAGGGATGAGCTACAGAAAGCTCAACATGTTTTGAACAATAAACGAATGTTATACATATATCAATTCTGAATTAAATGAACATAAAGTTCAGAGTTTTTTTTCACACACACCAAATCTAGATTTAATGAACATAAAGTTCAGAGTACTGCCACACATATATATAGTGAGGTTTGTCAGCCAAACCCCGCCTATTTCGACTTACTGTCAGTCATATAGACCTAACAACTCAGGTTGATTCGCTCAACCCACAAAAATAGGAGTATACATATCATCCTATCTAAATAACACCCGGTCATTACTACAAATGCCGGTCATAAATAAAGCCCGATCATTACTACAAATGTCGGTCATAAATAAACCCCAGTCAGTATATAACTGACGGTCATAATAGTATCCGTATATATGTTTGTACCAAACAACAATGGTTTCTCACAATCTATGATTTGATATTAAATCAAATACATTTTATGCAAACAACAGTTCATATTGTTTAGTTATGCTTAAACAAGAAGCAATAACTCTCTTTCAATAACAGATATCACCAACGATGTTTAAAATAAGATCACATGACATTAATATAAGAATTACATTTAATACAAAAATTAAATGTAGTGGGAAACTTGCATTTGAAATATAAAGTTTGCACATAGCATAGAAAACTTGCATTTGAAATATAAAGTTTCACAAAGTGTGAAAAAACTTGCATGTCCGACGATCAGCTATGTTATAATATTTGAAATTGTCTACGCAACCTAAATATGTTTATTGCAGTAATTAGAACCGATAACAGTTGATATATAATCAATTTACTACTGTTTGGGTTGTATTCGATGTCTATTCAGTGTTTTAGAACTTGATCGGATAGTTTATCAAATTACTTTTCGAGTAAACTTTGTTTGAAAGTTTAAATATTACTTTAAATATTATTTATAATAATTTCTAGAGGCTTAAAACCATTTCTAAATAATTAATATTAATTTTAACTAATTTATTATTAATCAAAATGATTTTAAAATCATTAATATTATTTTTAGGTAATAAATAATCATTTGTAATGATTTTTAAATCATCACTATTATTTTCAAATAATTTTACTATTATTGATAATAATTTTTAAATCATTATGTTCATTTTTAAATAATTTAATATTTTTTAAAATGATTTACTATTATTATTATCTAATTTATTACCAATTAAAAATGATTTTTGTAGTCATTAATATAATTATTAATTATTCATAATAATTATTAAATCATCAATATTATCTTTAAATAATTTATTATCACTGATAATGGTTTTTAAATCATTAGTTTTCATTTATTATTATTTAAAATAATTTATTATCATTTTTACTAATTTATTAAATAGCATAATTAATTAATTTTATTATCATTAATATTCAAATAAATTTAATATTAATGAAATTTTATGTCAAAATATTAAAACGTATTTTTCATAATTTAAAATGTATTATAGGAATTAATTATTAATTTATAATAATTATTTGGTATTTATTTCTATTTATAATATTATTTTTATTGATTTTAAACCAAAATGTCGCAAAAGGTCACCTATAGTGACAGAACTGTCGCTATTGGTGTTCTTCGCCAACTGAAGAACACGAAAGTCAATGTTTAGTAGGTAGGTTTGACCGACTTTAATTCCTAACTAATTATGTTTTTGATCATGGAAATGGTTCAAAGGTGTAGTACTGATGTAGTACTATGGGCATAAACTAATTGGGTGATCTAATTATATCACATAAGCGAGTTATAGATGGTCAAAATACCCCTCAAGGCCTGATTTTGAGTTTTTGGGTAACCGAGAAACTCGATCAGTGTCAACCCCCTACTTCAACACCTAATAACTTGGATCCTATGTAAGACCACAACTTTTTATAAATAAAATCAAATTTCTTCTATTTATTATTTTGAGGGGTTGATTCGATTAATGTGGTTAGTTATGGGTAAAATGCACAAATATTTTTTAATAAGCAAGTGGTTATAAAATATCCATTGTTGTCGGGGAATATTCATTTGGTCGTGGAATATTCTTGCTGTCGAAGAATATTCGTACGATGACGCAGCCTTGTGTGGGCCCCACAACAAAAATCGATTGGATGAAGAAAATGACAAGCATTAGTTTTTTGATAAATAGCGGCGTAGTTGTTACCGTTAACACTGTTGAAATACCCGATAGTTAAAACACAATAATACGCGGTGTTGCATAGTAGCACACGGTATTGCACCAATTATTGATTCTTACGTTAGAAGGCACTACTCAATAATTGTTACAGTAATTACTGTTCAATATTTTTTTTTTATTGATTCAATAATTGCTACGTTGATATTTTATATTATTGTTATTTCAATAATTGTCACTGCACAGTATTTCCTATTTTTAAATCAATAATTCATATTATTTTAATAATATTATTAGATAACATTATTGGCAATGTCTAGAAAGTTCTGTATAAGGAGAGGTTTGGTCACCTAATTGTGCGCCAGTAAGGAGAAATACTTATTGGAAAGCCCACCCTTTCCTGGGAACGGCCTGGTTGTCAGTATTGTAATTATATAATATTATTTTTGAATAATTAATTATTGATTTATATGATAAGAAAAATATTTATTTACGTGGATATAAATGGAGGAATTTTTAGAAAAGTGACAATCGTTGATATTTTATCTTTTCTGATAAAATAATTCATTTAAATATATTATTATATTTTAATAATATAATAATGATGATATTTTTACGATGAATGTGTGATATATGAATAAATGAGGAGGAAGAGTATTTTTGTTGCAATAAATGATAAAAACATGTTAAACATGTCGGTGGGTCCAATTTTTGACTGAAATTTGATTATAGCCTGTAAAATCGTCCGTATGTGGATTTCGGTCAATTTCTGTTTGGAATTTAGAAAAACTTAAACTTACAAAGTTGAAAAGAATTAAATTTCCGATGGAATGGACATAAGATTCAAATTTTTCTGATAAAAGGGCTATTTATTATGAATTATTGAAGTTCCAGAATAATTGATTTTTAAAGTTTAAATTTTTTTTTAAAGAAAAACATTTTTAATAAGTTGGTGGGCCCCACTAATATGTAAAATGAGCTGAATTCAGATTTCTTGGTGTGCGTAGAAAATTTATATAAATATATTAAAATTTTATTATAATTTTTGCTTTGGTGTTCTAAGTAATTTTCTATAAATACGGTGCTTAGATTAGAATTAAAAATCACACCAGAAACTGAAGTTTTCTCTCTCTATATTATCGAGCGTATTCTTGTGAGTATTTTGATACTTTGAGTGTTGCTATACGGTGCAAGTTCCTTCAGCACTATATCCAGTATTTCAGTCAGAAGTACTGTCTTTTTGAGGTAAGGGATGTTATTTTTTCGTAAATAATATTATTTCTTTCAATATCATTATACCGGAATATTAGTATGAATTTTTTACCTTTTTCATGTCGGGGTTACTATTCATGAGTTATTATTCTTGAGTTACTATTCACGAGTTACTATTTATGAGTTACTATTCACGAAGTATGATAATTTTTCTTGTGAAATTTTTACCTTTTACTGTCGTGGTTACTATTCACGTATACGACACTATTCACATATATGACACTATTCACGAATACGACACTATTCATAGAAAAATTAAATTTTCTTTTATGTGTCCAAGATTGTCTGTTATGGTTCTATCTTTGATTGTATCCATGTTTTGATCTTTATTATTGAATTTTACTCCACTATGATATATTATTGGGCGTTTTTGAACTTAGATAAATCGAAGTACGAATCCCTAATATTTATTTTTTTTATCTCACTGGATTCGTTTTCTTGAAAATATTTTTATCATTCTCAATCTTAAATGGTGATATAACTGAATATCTTTGGCCTGTAGTGCAAAGATGAATGATTATTTGATGAATATCTTTAGCCCGTAGTGCAAAGACGGACAGGTGTTGAGATGAACATGACCAATTGGTGATACAAATGAATATCTTTGGCCCATAGTGCAAAGATGAATATTTGATGATTGATGTTACATGGATAAAATATTGATGATGAACTTTTAAATTCATAGATGATAGTAGATTTCATTCTCTACTTAACTCTTCTAATGAATTATTTTTTCTGCTGTAGTTGTTGATCTAAAACTTGTGTTCTATTGTATTCTATCATATTTTTCCCTGTTGAAGACTAAGGACAATTTGTTGTATATTATCTTAGTCATAATATTATTTACTGGGCTAGTTAAGCTCAACCTTTTCCTTTTTATTCCATTTTTCTTCTCAAGAGGCGAGAATATAGCGGGAACTAGTCGGGATATGAAATGATGGTTCAAGATAGTTGTTTTAGTTGTCCTCACTATTTTGTAAGATAGTGTATCAGTAATTGTAATGAGGACTCCATTTAAGTTTTAATACTATCTAGATGATAATATTTGTATTGTCGTATTTTGCACAATAATTATAATAATAAAGTTGTAGTTATTTTCTGTATCATGTATTTGGTGACTCATAATGGGTTGGGTGGAATGGACCTATTTTGGGGGCGTCACAGTTGGTATCAAAGCTTAGGGATATGGTCTCTGGTTGAGATCAAGGAATAGAACTAGGAGAGGAGAGACGAGTAAATCCTTCGTTAGTGTGTCCTACCTAAGCTTATTTGTTAGTTGGTCAGAGTATAAGGTTATTATGTTGCATGTCAATTTCTTTAATTACCTTATTTTGTGATAGTATTTGAGAATGGTAGCTGAAAATGTTAACAATGGAGTGAATGAGACCGTTGAGACACCTCTAATCACCAACCAGGATAATGTGATGTCAGACGAAGAAGGAATTAGAGATATCCATGTGATGAGTGAAGAATTAATAGTTGCACCCGAGATAGTCGCAGAGGTAGTAGCTGAGAGTGAGGAAGAAGAGGAAGAAACGGAACCTAAGGAGAATTTATTAGAAGAATTTTATGATCGAAATTTAGAATTACAAAATCGTATTCATGAGTTAGAAGAGCAGGCTGAAGAACAGCAAGCGGTCGTGGAGTAAAGAGATGCAATAATTTAAAATTGTGTTATCCGATGTGCGATGCTTGAACAGAAGGACTCTTTGGCAGAGTATAAGATATTAGAGCTGGAATCTGAGAATGCTATGATAAAAGTTCTGATGAAAGAAGAAGCAACCGAACGAATGAGAATGGAGGATGCACGTGTAAAAGCCGCACGACGCGTTGATATTGTAGAAAAAGATGTCTGATCCAATAAGGCCAAAATAGATGAAATGGATTTTGCTTTTTGGACAGCAATTGGGAGAATCCAACATCGAGTTCGAAATTATCCTGTGTAGAGTGGTCAACCCCAATTCGACATGGATCGGAGAATAATGATTCAAATAATAGATCAGGAATGCGACGAAGCAACGAATGGTGGAATGTACTCTATAGCAAAGTTAAGTCCAGTTGGGACGGTGGAACCAGAGGCGGATACGGACAAGTCAAAGTCAGCGATTTCTGGAAGAGCATTTGTCGTGACTGTCCAAAATGTGAGGAACCCGAACGAAGGTATCACGGGTTAGTTAATTATAAATTCTTACGAAGTCTATACCTTATTAGATGCCGGTTCTACCCATTCTTTTATCTCTCTTGGTTGTGCTCAACGTTTAAACTTGAATCCAGAGAAATTAGACTTTGACCTATCTGTGGAGACTCCGTTAGGAGAAACTTTCATTACATCCACTGTTTATAAATCTTGCTTGATTCAAGTTGAAACTATCTCATTACCGTTGATCTCATTTCTTTGAAAATACTTGCATTTGATGTGATTTTAGGGATTGATTGGTTAGCAACTCATCATGCCAAAATTGATTATTTTCGTAAGGTTGTTAGTTTTCATATTCCTAACCAACCTATTATACAAATTCAAGCAACCAAACCATTAAAGTCAATCGATGTCATATCAAGCCATAAAGCCATTCGTTTATTGAAAAACGGATGTCAAGCTTTCTTAGCTCATTTCATGGATTTAAAAATACATCAGATTTGAATGATATTTCTGTTGTTAGTGAATTTCCTGACGTATTTCCTGAAGAACTTCCTGGCCTACTCCCAGAGCGTGATATTGAATTTTGTATCGACTTTGAACCCAGTACAAAACCCATTTCTAAAATCTCATATCGAATGACTCCTATTGAACTTTAGGAGTTAAAAACCCAACTACACGAGTTAGTACCCGAGCCTCTATCTGGTGACTTCCTTTATGGAATGCACCGAAGTCAGACTTTCTGTAAGGGACACTATATTTGTGTGGTGGTAAAACGATAGGTGCCATTGTGACGTGCTATCCAAGATTGAGATATGAGTCACAGCTGAGAGCAACCAATGTCAGAAATCGAAATACGTAGCTTTCTAGGCTTAGCTGGTTATTATTGGAGATTCATGAAAGGATTTTTTCGGATCGCTACTCCATTAACTCAACTGACTCGAAAAGATACAAAATTCGAACGGAGCAAAGAATGTGAGAAGAGCTTTCAAGAACTCAACATGCGGCAACGATGTTGGCTCGAGCTATTGAAAGATTATGCTCATACCATCCAATACCATCCTGAAAAAGCGAACGTGGTAGCTGACGTGTTGAGTAGAAGATCGTATGCGGGTACGAGTGCGATATTGTCGAATACAAAGACCCTTTTCGTATAACTTAAAAATGATAGAGATAGAGTTAAAGACTCTAGGGACCACGTGATGATGTCAAATATACGAGTAGAATTAACTTTAATCGATAATATTAAAACTGCTCAAGCTACACATCGGAGTTGAAGAATATAAAGAAGAAAGTGTAAGAAGGCGTTATTCTAAAAGTAAGAGTCGATGAAGAGAAGAAATGTCAACCCTCGATTTGTTAGTCCATTTGAAATTATCCATCAAGTAAGAACTATGGCCTATAGACTCGCTTTACCCCCAAGTATGTCGCGTGTTCATAACGTTTTTCACGTATCAATGTTACAAAAATACGTGGACGACCCGAACCACATTATTGAGTTGGAACCAGATGAGATAGCCGAAGATTTAACGTACGAGGAGGTACCTGTCAAGATCTTAGATAGGAAGGAGCATGTCCTACGCACAAAGGTTATACCACAAGTCAAAGTTTTGTGGAGGAACCATGCTATTGAGAAAATGACTTGAGAGTTGGAAACGAAAATGAAAGCGATGTATCCTCACCTTTTCAAAATATCAGGTACGTATGTCAATTTCGAGGACGAAATTTTATAAGAAGGGGAGGTTGTAAGACCCCAACTTTTTATAAATAAAATCAAATTTCTTCTATTTATTATTTTGAGGGGTTGATTCGATTAATGTGGTTAGTTATGGGTAAAATGCGCAAATATTTTTTAATAAGCAAGTGGTTATAAAATATTCATTGTTGTTGGAAAATATTCGTTTGGTCGTGAAATATTCTTGTTGTCAGAGAATATTCGTACGATGGCGCAGCCTTGTGTGAGCCCCATAACAGAAAGCGATTGGATGAAGAAAACAAAAAGTATGAGTTATTTTTATAAATAACGGCATAGTTGTTATCGTTAACACTGTTGGAATACCCGGTGGTTACAACACAGTAATACGCGGTGTTGCACAGTAGCACACGGTATTGCACCAATTATTAATTCTTACGTAAGAAGGCATGACTCAATAATTGTTATAGTAATTACTGTTCAATATTTTATTTTATTGATTCAATAATTGCTACGTTGATATTTTATATTATTTTTATTTCAATAATTGTCACTGCATAGTATTTTCCATTATCAGATCAATAATTCATATTATTTTAATAATATTATTAGATAACATTATTGGCAATATCTAGAAAATTCTGTCTAAGAAGAGGTTTGGTCACCTAATTGCGCGCTAGTAAGGAGAAATCCTTATTAGAAAACCCCATTTTTCCTAGGAACGGCCTGGTTGTCAGTATTATGATTCTTTAATATTATTTGTGAATAATTAATTATTAATTTATATGATAAGAAAAATATTTATTTATGTGGATATAAATGGAGGAATTTTTAAAAAAGTGACAATTGTTGAAAATTGATATTTTATCTTTTCTGATAAAATAATTCATTTAAATATATTATTATATTTAAAAATATAATAATGATGATATTTTTACGATGAATGTGTGATATATGAATAAATGAGGAGAAAGTGTATTTTTGTTGCAATAAATGATAAAAACATATTAAACATGTCGGTGGGGCCCAATTTTTTACTGAAATTTGATTATAACCTGTAAAATTGTCCGTATGTAGATTTCGGTCAATTTCTGTTTGGAATTTAGGAAAACTTAAACTTACAAAGTTGTCAAGAATTGAATTTCCTATGGAATGGACATAAGATTTGAATTTTTCTGATAAAAAGGTTATTTATTATGAATTATTGAAGTTCCGAAATAATTAATTTTTAAAGTTTTAAAAATTTTTTAAAAGAAAAACATTTTTATTAAGTTGGTGGGCCCCACTAATATGTAAAATAAGTTGAATTCAGATTTCTTGGTGTGCGTACGAAATTTATATAAATATATTAATATTTTATTAAATTTTCTGCTATGGTGTTCTAAGTAATTTCCTATAAATAGGGTGCTTAGGTTAGAATTGAAAATCACACCAGAAACAGAAGTTTTCTCTCTATATATTATCGAATGTATTCTTGTGAGTATTTTGATACTTTGAGTGTTGCTATACGGTGCAAGTTCCTTCAGCACTATATCTAGTATTCAAGTCAGAAGTACTGTCTTTTTGAGGTAAGGGGTGTTATTTTTTCGTATATGATATTATTTCTTTCAATATCATTATACCGGAATATTGGTATAAATTTTATTATGAAATTTTTACCTTTTCATGTCGGAGTTACTATTCATGAGTTACTATTCACGAGTTACTAATCAGGAGTAATTATTCACGAGTTACTATTCATGAGTTACTATTCATGAAGTATGATGATTTTTCTTGTAGAATTTCTACCTTTTAGTGTCGGGATTACTATTCACGTATACGACACTATTCATTTATATGACACTATTCACGAATACGACACTATTCACAAAAAAATTAAAAAAAATTTCTGTGTCCAAGATTGTCTGTTATGATTTCTATCTTTGATTGTATCATGTTTTGATCTTTATTATTGAATTTTACTCCACTATTATATATTATGGGGCATTTTTGAACTTTGATAAACCGAAGTACGAATCCCTAATATTTATTTTTTTTATCTCACTTGATTCGTTTTCTTGAAAATATTTTTATCATTCTCAGTCCTAAATGGTGATATAACTGAATATCTTTGGCCTGTAGTGCAAAGATGAATAATTATTTGATAAATATCTTTGGTCCGTAGTGCAAAGACGGACAGGTGTAGAGATGAACATGACTAACTGGTGATACAAATGAATATCTTTGGCCCGTAGTACAAATATGAATATTTGATGATTGATGTTACAGGGATAAAATATTGATGATAAATTTTAAATTGATAGATGATAGTAGATTTCATTCTCTACTTAACACTTCTAATGAAATGTTGTTTCCGCTGCAATTGTTGATCTAAAACTTGTTGTCTATTGTACTCTATTAAATTTTTTCTTGTTGAAGACTAAGGATAATTTATTGTACATTATCTTAGTCATAATATTCTCTACTGGGCTAGTTGAGCTCACCCTGTTCCTTTTTGTTCCATTTTTCTTCTCAGAAGGCGAGAATATAGCGGGAACTAGTCGGGGTATGGAATGATGGTTCAAGATAGTTGTTTTAGTTGTCCTCACTATTTTGTAAGATAGTGTATCAATAATTGTAACGAGGACTCCATTTGAGTTTTAATACTGTCTAGATGACAATATTAATGTTGTTGTATTTTGCACGACAATTGTAATAATAAAGTTGTAGTTGTTTTATGTACCATGTATTTGGCGACTCAGAATGAGTTGGGTGGAATGGACCTATTTTGGGGGCGTCACATCCTATATATTAGATATGTGTTATAATGTAACCATTATATAGTATATGTGTCATACTACCATAATAAAACATTTAATGTGCCAAGGTAACATCAGAAGGTCAAGAGTTAACTGGTCAAACTGGCTATCAGGCGTGGTTTTGCAACTTTCTAGGTTACCCAGAAATATGGGTTTCCAGTTTCGGGGCCCTACTTTTAATCCATCATATATTGCACTAGTTTGATGTAATGAGTGATCTATTGGCATGGGCTTGTAGTCTACATGACAGAGTTCAAACCCAATACACTTATATGATCCAAATACCTGTTAGAGTGAAGATCAAGGTCTTTAAACATCTTGTCAGACACTGTTCTTGAGTTCTGGGTTTTCTAGAATTTACAAACCTGATCGGTCAACGGGTTTTGACCACTAATATCTTGCAGTCTACACACCCTATGACACTGTGTTCACTTCTAGATTACTAAGCTCACAGCATACTACAAATATAATACATCAAACAACTCAAACATCTAACAGATTCGGATCTAAGGGACCTGACATTCGGTTGTCAAATACACTTTTAGGGTTCTTGACTATTTTCTCAAATCTTCATTTTGAAGCTTTTAAATGTTATGGATTGCTGTTTTAGTAACCCAGATCACTTATTAACATGTTATATCATATATATAAACATTAAATCACAACTTTTAATATAACTTCCAAGATCTAGGATTAGGGTTTGTATTCTTACCTTTTAAGCAAAACTTTGATTCCTTCCTTTATGATTCTGATCCAGCTGGCTATGGGCTACTTTGGGGTGATAACATGAGATATTTTAAGTCTAGAATTTGTGAGGCTAGAGAGGATAAGTATAGCCACACATGGGTATTTAAAGTAAGGATTAAATGGATTTTAATCCATCTTAAGTTTGATTCATTGCATCCAATTGTTGCTAATGTCATGTTATGGCTGGTGTAGTATAATTTAACACATGTGGCAAATCTTTAGAGTGGTGAGTCATAGATTTAAGCTTATCACCAAAATTTGGAAGATAGAGGGTATTTTAGTAACTTCCTATGTACTAAGGGTACTTTTGTGATTTTCCATTCAACCTTGAGGTTAATTTGGTCATTTATATATTAGATTTAGACACATGGAAAATTTTGGTGATTAGTCACCAAGATTTGTGTTTATCCTTTGTTAAAAGATAAGTTCAAGGGTATTTCGGTCTTTTCACACTCACTAAGGGTATTTTGATCTTTTCCCCAACTATTTGAAGGGTAAATTAGTCTTTTCACATATATCCCACAAACATTACCCCTTAGAGTTTTATACTTAGCATTTGAGCTCTCGAATTAAGGTTTTGATATTTTTAGTTAGGGTTTCGGATTCCGAGAATTGATATTAGGGTTTACCAATTAGGGTTTACTATTCTAGGTTAGGATTTCCTAATCCTCACTTGATTTTCCTGATAAAATTTTGTACTTAATCTTATATCAACATATCTAATATGATATTCAGTATCACAACTTATTATTGATAACCCTAATTATGGTTAGGATTTATTATCAGAGTTTAGGTTTTCCAGATCAAAACTTCGAATTTCCTAAATAATATTAGGGTTTCCTAAATGATTATTAGTGTTTACTAATATTACACATTATCGGATCAGTATTAACCCTTAACCAAATATCCCGTAATATAATTATACTAATAACTGTATTATTAAACAAAGTCGCCACAAGATTTCAATCATGTATTCTTTATTACCTTATTTACACTGCTTAGCCAACAAATTGACTAGCCTATTGAATTCATACTCTGCAAGCTCAAAATAATTATCAACAAATAAATAATAAAAAAAATTATGTAAAATTTCGGGTCCTTACATTCTCCTCTTCTTATAAGGATTCCGTCCGTGGAATCATCATCACCGTATACCTACTTTAGGACTATTGACCTTTATTCCACTATTAATTCCTTTTAGAAATAACAACAATTTCTGGGCTCAGCCTAAGTTTTATTTAACTTATCATGGCTCATAGTTTCCTTAGGGAACATAGTTTCATATCCACACATTTAACGCAAAATTAAGAATCATAAAAATCTTGAATGAGTATATTCTCCCTTCCTTATAAGATTCTATATTACGAATCTTGATCCATTCTTTATTCGAAAGTTTATATAAATTGAATCAATAGACTTCACCAATGCATTTAAATTTAATCGTTAAACACATAGAACATTTAGCAGATAGAACATTTATTTCTACATGTCCTTATTTGTCGTGTACCCCGACTATTTGTCAAGTTAAAAACTTAATCACTATTTATCCTTATCTTAACTTACTTGAACTCAAATTTCTCCTTCAACATTAATTCTAATTTCGTCCCTGTTTAACTATAGCACTCTTTGACTTATTATCTTATATTTTATACCCTTTGAATTTTAACTATAGTAATTTACCAAACTGTGACCTCCATGGTTCAACCACAACATCTCACAATAGTACCTATCAGTTTACAATCGAACAACTCGGCATCCCTATAGAAAATCTGGCTTAAGTGCCTTCCCTCTTATTAATTTGTTTCAAATTCTTTCTTTATATCTTATCATCACATCTCGTGACCTTTTCATATAACTAACAGTTCTGAAAAGAGTTGATTGAAACTCCTATCTCAATCTTAAATTTCTTAAAATCTTTTATCAGTACCTCGTTGTCTCATTTTTTATTATTATTGTTAAATGTTTCCTCCTTCATATATCTTAAATTAAGATACTATCTACACTTATAGTAATCAATTATACATCTTATTTCAAGATACATCTAATTCATTTCTCCGCTTGAATTACTTTATCATAATTAGTAATAATGATATTTTTAAATTATTTCTTTACTTCTCAAATTTATCTCTAACTTTCTTCACTTCAAATTATTAATCCTAGTGGTTTATTCAAGCAATTTCCTAGACTATGGTTGTCTAATCCACTACTAATCTCAAATTCTGATATAAAGTAACCTTAATTACCTTTTCTTTTCTAACAGACTTCTATCCTTTACAAATTTTCTTGACCTAAAGAATATAATCATCAATCATTATCTTTTATTATTATTAATAAAATTTTATTCAAATCTTTTATAGTATTTTTCAAAATAATATTTTTTTTGTTGTTAACCCACGTTCTACTATAATTAAACATATTTAATGCATAATTATTCCTTTTTCTTTAACAATTTTAGACTTTGCAAATACCTTCCCAATTTAAAATATATTATATATCAACAAGTTTCACAAATTACATTTCAGTTCGTCTTACCACTATTACTATATAATGTACATATCCCTTAATCATAGACCAAAAGATGAAATCTATTATCTTGACCAAACTTATACAAAAACTGAAACTTCTATCGTAAATATAGATGTATTTACATATACTATTCAAAATATTATTCTAACATTCTTACTATTTCAAATATCTCCAAAATCTAATTTTTATCATAGACATCTCCGCTTCCTTCACCTGTTGGTTTGAGGATTTGATTTCCCCTTAGGTCAAATTTCTTGGGTTTTGGACAAAATCTTGCCATGTGTCCCTCTATCCCGCAATTGAAACATTTAATTTCGATGCTCTTATTATGCTTCCGCTGTGGACATCTATTTGAATAATGTCTACTATTTCCACAAGTAAAACATTGAGTCCCACTAAACCTACATACTCCTCTGTGCTTCTTCCCATAAATACAAAACCCTTCACTCCTTTGGCTGGTGCTACTATTTCCCTTTTTCACTGAGTTATTTGAAAATTTACATCCTTCATCCTTTTACGATCTCCCTGCTGTTGACACTGTCTTACTGCTTCATTTTCTGATTCATCGGTTCCCTTCAATTCTAATGGTCCATCTAATTAAAGTCTAAGGTAAACCTTAAAGTATTGGGTTCAACTTCTGGTGGATTTCCTGACCTCCATTGTGAAGCGTCTAGTAACACATTTACCAATTGTTGAGTTAGATTTGTCTCTAACTGGTTTCCGTTAATCTCTGATGGTGATTTCCCTTGTGATGCCATTTATCAAAAAAAAAATAGCAACTAACTAAGCATAATAATCAATTAATTTAGCAAACAAGGTGTATATATTCAATTATATCTATATACATTCTATATACTTCAAGAAAATGATTGACCGCCTAATGATTTATATCTAATCTTTTCACTGATTCTCCCAAAAATTTCTATATTAGGAACATTATACTATTACAACTACAGCTCCTCTACTACTATCTGTTTTCCTTAACCTCTCATGCTCTTCATTCCCTTCTCTTAAATTAGCGTTGATACTATCAATAATCCCTCTTACGTATATCCACAATTTCTCTAGTGACTATTTAAAATCTATACACTTTCTTCTCTTTTTTAATGTTACTCCATCTTCTTTTACTTCTTCTTCGGTTGTCCCTACTTTTGACTCTATATGAGTCTTATAGAAACTTCAACCTCCCTCTTCACTTAACTCCAACTTCGGTACTCTTCATGAGCACTCTCTAAATCCACCATAGGTTTGCCTTTTATAGCTTCAAATATTTAGTTGCAAACAACTTCCGTTGATACTTCCTCTATTCTATCCTCTAGATCATTCTCCACTACTACGTCCTATTATGGTCCAAGTATTATCTTAAGTGGAACAATAAACTTTCTTTTCAGTCAATATATAAACACACTTAACTCCTTCACATACCAAAACATTAACTTGGTATCACTAACTTACGTAAGTAATCTGTTTTTACTTTTCTACAACTTCTGCTGATGAATTTTTTTAATTCATCTCCTATAAACTTAACTTTAGTTTATCTCTTTATTACTACTTTCTTCCTAATACGAAGTCTCTTATTTTATCACAATAAGCTCTAAACATATTGTCACTTTCAACTTCAAATGTCACCCTTCCAGGTCACTTCCTAAATCCATCACCATCTCATTTCTTACAACCTTAATTATCTTTGTATATTATAAAACCTTTTTATCTCCATAATCTCCTAATTCTTACAACTTCTTTTTGTCTATTCTAGATATTCCTAACATCTCCAGAATATTTCCCTGCAATGAGTATCTAAACTCATTTCCTATAACTAAGTTTATCTCCTTATTACCTTCACTACAATCTCTCAGGTCATATCCTAAGGTATTCCTACCCTTGTTCTATAACCTACTGTTTTGATACCAAATTGTAATGCCCCCAAATTCTCTACATCTACTGTAGCCAATTTGGTGCACACGTAAATATTCTATAAGATAATAACTCCTATAAATCCAAAATTCACAGTACTCATAGTAAATAGTAGTTCTCCTCAGAACAATTATTGTAACTGAGTACCCTCACTTGAATGTACAGGTTTAGTATCTCATAGATTTTTCTTCCATATCTATAATTCTTATCTATCTGACCTATATAGTATTAATGGTAAGGTTCTTGGAACTGAGTGAAGCGCTACCTCAGTGCATCAGAGAAGCCCAATGTCTATGAACACTATCATTCAGATATATAGTTCATATAGATACTATACTCTTTTCTAATTCCATTAGAATAACAACTAAATACTTCAACTAATAATACACTAAACAAATAATATAATGTTACATTGATTCAAAAGGTCGTTACTATTACATTATAGTTCTCAACAGATATCCATGTCTTAAGCCTTTTTATCCACAATACCGAAACTGCTGAAATATATTCTTTCTATCTGCAAATGAAAAAATATTTGTAGGGATGAGCTACAGAAAGCTCAGCAAGTTTTGAACAATAAATGAATGTTATACATATATCAATTCTGAATAAAATGAACATAAAGTTCAAAGTTTTTTTTCCACACACACTAAATCTGGATTTAATGAACATAAAGTTCAAAGTAGTGCCACACATATATATACTGAGGTTTGTCAGCCAAACCCCGCCTACTTCGAGCTACTGTCACTCATATAGACCTAGCAACTCAGGTTGATTCATTCAACCCACAAAACTAGGAGTATACATAGCATCCTATCTAAATAACCCCCGGTCATTACTACAAATGCCGATCATAAATAAACCCCGATCATTACTACAAATCCTGGTCATAAATAAACCCCGGTCAGTATATAGCTAACGGTCATAATAATATCAGTATATATGTTTGTACCAAACAACATTGGTTTCTCACAATCTATGCTTTGATATTAAATCAAATACATTTTATGCAAACAACAGTTCATATTGTTTAGTTATGCTTGAACAAGAAGCATTAACTCTCTTTTAATAATAGATATCATCGACGATGTTTAAAGTAAGATCACATGACATTAATATAAGAATTACATTTAATACAAAAATTAAATGTAGTGGGAAACTTGCATTTGAAATATAAAGTTTGCACATATCGCAGAAAACTTGCATTTGAAATATAAAGTTGCACAAAGTGCGGAAAAACTTGCATGTCCGACGATCAGCTAATTTATAATATTTGAAACTGTCAACGCAACCTAAATATGTTTATTGCAGTAATTAGAACCAATAACAGTTGATATCTAATCAATTTACTAGTGTCTGGGTTGTATTCGATGTCTATTCGGTGTTTTAGAACTTGATCGGATAGTTTATCAAATTACTTTTCGAGTAAACTTTGTTTGAAAGTTTAAATATTACTTTAAATATTATTTATAATAATTTCTAGAGACTTGAAACCATTTCTCAATGATTAATATTAATTTTAACTAATTTATTATTAATCAAAATAATTTTAAAATCATTAATATTATTTTTAGGTAATAAATAATCATTTGTAATGATTTTTAAACCATCACTATTATTTTCAAATAATTTTACTATTATTGATAATGATTTTTAAATCATTATTTTCATTTTTAAATAATTTAATATTATTTAAAATGATTTATTATTATTATTATCTAATTTATTACCAAGTAAAAATGATTTTTACAGTCATTAATATAATTATTAATTATTCATAAAAATTATTAAATCATCAATATTATCTTTAAATAATTTATTATCACTGATAATGATTTTTAAATCATTAGTTTTCATTTATTATTATTTAAAATAATTTATTATCATTTTTACTAATTAATTAAATAGTATTATTAATTAATTTTATTATCATTAATATTCAAATAAATTTAATATTAATGAAATTTTATGTCAAAATATTAAAACGTATTTATCATAATTTAAAATTTATTTTAGGAATTAATTATTAATTTATAATAAGTATTTGGTATTTATTTCTATTTATAATATTATTTTTATTAATTTTAAACCAAATTGTCGCTAAAGGTCACTTATAGTGACAGAACTGTCGCTATCGCCAAATGAAGAACACGAAAATCAATGTTTAGTAGGTAGGTTTGACCGACTTTAATTCCTAACTGATTATGTTTTTAATCATGGAAATGGTTCAAAGGTGTAGTACTATGGGCATAAACTAATTGGGTGATCTAATTACATCACATAAGCTAGTTATAGATAGTCAAAATTCCCCTCAAGGCCAGATCTTGAGTTTCTGGGTAACCCATAAACTCGATCAGTGTCAACCCCCTACTTCAACACCTAATAACTTGGATCCTATATATTAGATATGTGTTATAATGTAACCATTATATAGTATATGTGTCATACTACCATAATAAAACATTTAATGTGTCAAGGTAACATCAGAAGGTCAAGACTTAACTGGTCAAACTGGTTGTCAGGCGTGGTTTTGCAACTTTTTGGGTTACCCAGAAATCTAGGTTTCCAATTTCGGGGCCCTACTTTTAATCCATCATATATTGCACTAGTTTGATGTAATGAGTGATCTATTGGCATGGGCTTGTAGTCTACATGACATAGTTCAAACCTAAAATGCTTATATGATCCAAATACCTGTCAGAATGAAGATCAAGGTCTTTAAACATCTTGTCAGACACTGTTCTTGAGTTCTGGGTTTTCCAGAATTTACAAACTTGATCGGTTAACGGGTTTTGACCACTAATATCTTGCAGTCTACATACCCTTTGATACTGTTTTCACTTCTAGATTACTAAGCTCACAGCATACTATAAATATTATACATCAGACAACTCAAACATCTAACATATTTGGATCTAAGGGGCCTGACATTCGGTTGTCAGATACACTTTTAGGGTTCTTGAATGTTTTCTGAATTCTTCATTTTGAAGCTTAAAAATGTTATGGATTGGTGTTTTAGCAACCCAAATCACTTATTAACATGTTATATCATATATATAAACATTCACTAGTACAAAACAGTAAATAGACAACACTTAGACAACAACGTTTTTATAAAAAAAGTTGTGGTAATCTTTTTCATAACGTTTTTTTAACAAAACATTGTAGATACATATGAAAAAAAGTTATTTATTTATAAGAGTAATTTTTAGTTTTAAATAGATAACATTTTTTTAAAAAAACTTTATCTACGTCAAAAACAGGGAGCTTAAGATAAATGGGGCGGAAGTGAAAACTTGAAATTTGACGTAACATAACATAAAATTGAAGTTGCAGCACCACCATCTCTCTCTCTCTCTCGTGGCTACCTTGCTCTCCCCTCGTCAATCTCTCTCTCGTGCCTTCCTAGCTCTCCCGATTTTGCATCTCTCCCGTTGCTCTGCTCCTTAACCATCTCAGCACCACCATCGCTGTTAGCAAACGACAATCAGGTATGAATCTAGGATTTATATTTTTTTCCAATTTTGTTCATCTCTCTAAAATTCTCAGCTCTAACACAAACAAAATAGACCAAAGATAAAAGATGCACACAGATGGGTAAACCCAGTCTCTTCTCTTGTAGTCTGATGAGTGAAAAACAACAAAACCAAAGACGAGCTAGACCGAACGGCCGACCGACCAACCGACCGACTGACTACAGTCTAACCTTTCATTCTCCTGACCGACCCAAGCCCTAATCTGGTACTTTTGCTTCTTCCAACCTCCTAATCTGATCGTATACATGTTGTTCTGTATGTACCTCTATTTAAGCACTTGTATATTCCATATGTATGGCAAGATGATTGTATTTTTTTTGTCTAATTTAGTCTATTGAGCAAGATGATATAGCATTGCTTAATGTTTTATTTTATTATTGGAATGGTTTATTGTTATTATCAGTGTTAGTGGTAGTGTTGTAGCTGAAAAATTGTAAAGAATGGATTTTGACTAATTGATTTGTTGATTATTGAAATGAGATTTGGGTATGGGGTACTAGGGGTTTAATGGTGATTGTCTTTATATGTTATTACTGATTGAAGTTTAATTTGATAATGGATACTCAGTTATTGCATATAAGTTTTGAGTATTTAACTTGTACTAATAATGAACTCATTATTATGTTGCAGCATTTAAATTTCGCAGCATGTCTTGGTGTACTATTGAGTCTGATCCTGGTATGCTGTTTAACATTTTTGTGTTGAGTTATGAAACAAATTTTTTGTGACATATTTCAAAATAGAATGATCATGAATTATTTCTTTTCTTAAGATGATGGCGTTATTTTATTTATTCAATTAACATAACTTCTTATAAAGTATGCCTTTTCTATCACGGGGATCGGCTTACTTATCGTGGCAGCAGTTCTTCATTTTACCCATGGTGAGCACTCTTTTTAAATCTTATGAAGTACACAGTCCTTGGAGTTGAGTATTTTTCCACTAGTTTGAAATTTGCAGCAATTCCTATCAACAAGCAACTCTTCAGCTTTAACTATGTTTGTTTCACAGCCGGTGCTGCTGGAGTTGTATTTTCTGCCTTTTATGTACTGGTAAGTAACATTATATCATGGTAATTTCTATTACAAAGTAACTTATAGCCGGTGCTGCTGAAGTTGTAATTTCTGTTACAAAGTAACTTCAGATATGTTATGCTATAACAAAGATCTCCGGTGAAGCTATCCCTGATTCAGTGGATGACTTGAAACAGTTCTTTACAAAACTGATCCTCTTTTCTGCTGAGTAAGAATGTCTACTACTAAGTTTCCCAATTGTTATTAGTGTTGTTCATTCCAACTTATGACTTACACGGTAATAGGAAAAAAAAATTTCCTCTTGCTTGTGCTTGGTTTATTACAAGCTTTGCTTTGCCAGTTGCTTCTTCTGGGAAGCTAGGGTCTTGACTGCATTTGTTGCAAATTTTTGTATTTTGATTTGTTCATAGGCAATCTTTTACCAGTTTGTGACTTATCTGGTTTGGCCTGTTTGGGCAATTAGTTTAAACCTCTTGCTCTAAGTCAAGCTTAGCGTTACCTTATTTGAATACATTGGAAATTTTGAATTTCTCCAAGTACTTGGGATCCTGCACTTGAAGATCTGAGTTCTACTTTCTTTATTATCTAATGTTAAAGAAAAAGAATACTTTGTTCCATCTGTTAAGACATCAGTCGATACTCTTAAATTTGATGCGATGTTGATAATATGTTTTCATTGAATTTATGTTCTTTATTTCTAGTAGATCATTAAAAGGGATTCATCGAAGGTGAAAATGAATGAACCTGTAAATAAATTTCTCATCATGACATGAACTTTTAGTCTTCTCTTGTAATAATGTGCAAAAAATTAGGCTTGGAACCTGTAGCTGGAGAAAACCATTGAAGTTCTCACTGTTGAGGGAAGAGGTTCTAATTGCCTTGGCTACTTTTGGCCATACTGAAACTCACTAAGAATCAATCAAGCGCTTTAAATCATACTTGAATTATAGAGACACTTCACTTCTTTCAGTTGACATTAAAAGAGTAAAACATGAAGCTTTGTTTGTTGATCATTATGTTTAATTCTGTGGGCCTTTAATATATATATAACCAGAACTTATAGATGTTTTGTAGGCTACCAGTACTATCAGCAGAAATGGATTTGAATCCCTACTAAAGGTATATAAGGAAACTGATGCCGTGCAAGAAAAGACCAGGATATTGCGTAAGCTTTGAATAGAAGATTTACCTTAAATTGTAGTGGTTTCCAATAGCATAAATAGTAGGTTTAATCCACTTCATTTTTCTTCTGAGTGTTTGTTGATTCATACAAGTATATATATTCACTAAATGCACATAAAAAGTCAAAGATTGATTGGGGTGGCTCACTGCACTTTAAATCATATTGTTGTGCAATGCTTGGGATATGTGTCATTCAAAATATCTGGTGATGTAATTAAATTTTTTGAAGCTAAGTTATGTCTGTTATGTCTGTATACACAGAGTTCTTCTTCTTCTACCTTTTTTTTGGGGGGTAAATGTTAACTGGAGGATTTCTTGCTAGTATTCTTTTGATGACCTAAAAAGTTTGCCCTTGTTGCCTTGATAGTAATACAGCATTTAAAGTTTTCATTTCAACAAATCCTCACACAATGGTAAACAGGTAACTCATTTATTATGGGTGGATTTAAGATGTGCCAACTATTGACTTCTTTGTTAGTACACATAAATTATTTTTGCATAAATTAGAGCTAGTCATGACCGTTTTTTTTTGGTTTTATAAGGGTGGCGCAAAGACTGTGGATGGGTCATCAAGCAAAGACTGGAGAGGTGGAAGAGCTGCTTCTTTCAACATTATATGTATGATTACTCTGTGTATGCTTAAATTCTTCAGTCAAAGTTTATAATTTGCATTTTAGTGCTCTTTGAGGCACACAATAATCTGGATAATCGTGCAACAACTGCCAACATGATGGGACTGCAGGTACAATGTATTGTATTTCTTGTTCATATATATATATATATATATATATATATATATATATATGGGGAAAAGGACTATACACAGCCGTGCATGTTTTGATTCGTTTTGGAGACTTGTTTTAAAAAAAAAACTCATGCCTTCTTTCCTCCAAAACCAAATCAGGGCTTTTGCCACTTCTTCTCCTTCTTCCTCTCACTCCACCTTCTTCTAAATTCCAATAGATCCTTTTACTCCATCATCCATGGCACAAATCTTCTACTACGATGAGGGAGCGCTGGCCAAGTTCCACCAGGAGAAGCCGTGGGTGAATGATACGATACCTGTTCGGTTGTTTGTTGAAGAAAATAATGTTGGTTGCTAGCAGTTTTGATCTATGGCAAAAGCACGTATTTTTCTCAGCGGTCGAGGAGGTTCAAGATTCCGCTGATATGTATGTTCCTTATAAATTTGTTTTCCTTGATTTCTTTTTGAATGGTTATGAGGGTATAATTAATTTAGTGCTATTTGTCTTGATTTATTTGTACCGTATAAATTGTTTGCAATTTTATTCTTCTTTTGTTTCTCATTTTTTGTGGGCAAGACTCTGGCTTTTTGCCTTAATGGGTATTTGGATGTTATTGTAGTGTTGCTTTCTATGTGAATAATGAATTAAAAAGCTTGAAAATAGACTATTGAAAATACATAGATTCATAAGGATGCCATAGAATTCAAAATTTTATAGATTCATAAGGATGTCATATAATTCACAATTTTAGTTCTGTGATTTCATTTTTATAGATTTTTTTGGGAGATTTCTTCAATTTTGGTAATTGGATTCTTTAGCTATGTAAGTTGGGTAATTTTTTTTATATTTATTTTTTGGTATTTTACAAGTTTTAATTCAACTTTTTTCTTTATGTAATTATCAAAATGTTTTATTCCAGAACGGAGTCATCTTATAGGACTTGGGTAAGACAGAGGAGAGAAGGGCTGGCACCGCAGTATTTGAACGAACTATGCAGGGAACTTCAAACTGCTTTAGGTACTGCAAAATGGCAGGTTGGTTTCTCCTTTTTTTCTACTCTTTGTTAAGGAGAGTGGTCAGGTACTGGAATGTAATATTCCTAAATCATCTTATTTTTGCAATATTCCCAAGGTCATCGTATAACAGGGCTTTGTTAAGGAGAGTGGTCAGGTACTAGAATGCAATATTCCTCTGAGGTTGGATATTTAATTTATTCCAGGATGTTGGATTCTTGTGTATCTAACATTTTTTTTCCCTGAAACATTAAGTTTATTTGTGGTGGATTTTTTATTGGGGCTCAGAAAGTTTTCCCTTTGCAGTTGGTAACACCTTCAGGAGACTGTGTAACTCCTGATTTCAGTAATGACAAAGCGCAGAGGAATTTGCATTTCTTGAAAAACAGATGGGATGCTTTATCTTCTGTTCCTGTCAGTGATCAAGATAATAATTAGTTGAATCTTGAAAAATCTTGCACCAGAAGCGATGCAGTAAGTAGTGAAGATATTGGTACTGGTATTAGAATAAAGTGTCACCAAGCACGTTTCCAATCAAGTGAGCAAGGTTTTTTGACACAAGGAATTGAACTAAAAAGAATCAATTTATAGAAGAAACTTCAAGTCAGATCAATTTCTTGTGGCCTGCCAAAAGGTTTTAGCTACAGTGAAGAAAATAGTAAAGTAAAAACCTTAAGTGAGTGAGGTAAAAGTTTTTTCTGATGAAGCTTGTGTGCCAATTTTCATAATATGATATTATGTGGGATCGTGAGCTCCATTAAATTAACATTGCAGGCTGAAGAAGCTATGGAAAATTATAACTCTTCTTCCGCCACCGATGCTTCTTCTAACACAGATGAGATTGAAGAAGTATCCCTAGTCAAATCCTATCAGAATGGAGTTGTTTAGGAATTGAGTTTAAAAAAGGTAATTGTCCAATTAGTAACCGGATTATGGTTCCCTCCGTGCCCTTGAATACTCCTATATTGTGCTCTATTTAATCATCCTAGCATATTCCTTGGATACTTATGGTTGTTGGTTTGGAATTTTGAATTATATTATCAATTAAATTATATGTTCTCTTTTTTGTTCCAGTGTTAATGTTGAGGATGACAATACAAAAACTTCGATAGAAATTCCATATGTTGAATTATCGTTTCCTAGTCAGGACGACGCATACGCGATGTATAATACATATGCAAGGCATAAAGGATTACTTGTCCAAAATGTTATTGTGGAGAGTGTGGAGAAGCCAACCATTATAGGACTACTTGTCCAAAACTAGGTAAAAACATTTCATTTTGTTATGTATCTTGTTGCATATTTTTTCCAAGTTGAAATTTATTGTTTATAGTACATATTTGTTAGTCTATCTCGATTTGGGAGAACACTGTTCTTCACATTTATAGTGCACAAAGAATTTGTTAGATTTTGCAACTTACTTTTGGAATTTTGTGGTGTGGTGATGTGATTGTGGACAGGTTGAAACGGGGGAATGAGGTCTTGAAGAATAGGATGACATCAGGGTTGAATGGCGAGATCAGTCCCGAAACCTTAAAGATGATTAAGAGGTGTTTTTTGCATTACATTGTTGTTACTTTTATTAAAGATATATTTTTCTTGTTTATAGCTGTAGTTATTAAATATAGTTCATTATTTTAAATTGTTTTTGGTGATACTAGTTAGATTAATACTACCTACTAATAGGGATGGAATTTCAAAATGAATTTTCATTTTTTCAAACATTTATTTCACTTTGATTGTGGTTTTAGTTTTTGAAAGGCCATATTCTTATTATGACATCCATGAATGATGATTATGTGAGGTACAAGGGTGTAACTATTTGTTTGTTGTAATTCTTATCTATGACTTTTTTGTTGTTGTTTGCACATCAGCTCTTAATGGTGACAATGTGGAAAATACATTTTTTTAAGCTGCTAGAGGAAATATACAATGTGCTGTCTAAGAAAGCTTTGAATTGTGATGGTGGAAAATCCAATGGTGGTGATCTTAAAGGGTCAAGGATTGATGTTATCTCTGGGTCGGATCTTGAAGTTAGTGAAATGAAGAAATTATCTACATGCTCTTGTTGAGGAGTGTGCATCTCATTACAATTTTCAAGGTTGATTATTGCAAGTGAAACTTTTGCATGTTAAGTTGTCATTTGAATTTGATGCATTAGCAGAGGCATTACTTTGGATAGTATTATGTATGTATATTGTGTCTCATTCCATTTTATCATTCATGTTTTAGGGAATACTATTTAATTACGATGGGCTTATATATATATATATATATATATATATATATATATATATATATATATACCTCTTGCGATTTCAATCTTTAATTATTTATTTTTAATGAGAAATGACACACATACTGTGTGTATGTGCAGAATACAGACAGGTTGAGATAAAGCCAAAATATGTTTCAATGAAAAATGACGCACATATTGTGGTTAGAAATGTTATTTTTTGGGTTTATGTACACTTTGTTAAGAAGAGAATTTAGTTCACTGAAACTGAGAGTAGCAACCTCACCAAAATTGTCCACAACATTCAAGCCTTGCTTGCAGCCTATGAATTCACTTGTATTTATATTGACATCACCCAAAGTGGGAGTTCCAAAATAAAAATAACATTTACAAGTTACATACAAAATGTAAAGAAAATAAATTTTCAAAAAACTACAGTCCTCAAATCCAAAACCAAAAAAATCTACAATGCAAGTCTGATCCTGACGATCACATGTTGTGCTACCAAAATTAATAACTTTAATGGCACTTGATTTGGGGATCCTCTTGCAATATAAACCATCTTTGGGGGATCTTGATGAACCCTGAAAACAAAATAACACCAAAAAACAATAAATATTTAACTTGGAAAAATACAAGTTCTTTGTATGAAGTTTAACATACTCTGGAACTTTAACTTTGTTAAAATTTTACCTTGTAGTCTGGAACTTTAACATACTCTGGAGATACAAGAAGTATATTCTCAGGCTTCAAATCAGTGTGTATGAGGCACAAATAATGCATGACTGCAAACTTGTAAGTAAATAATATTATTATCCAAGAAAAATGGCAAACTCGTAAAATCAGTGACATAGCTACCATCCATATTTTTAGTTTCAACATATTTCAAACCCTTAATTTGGTTTGAAACATCTCTCTTGGAGTTAACTTTTACATGAAGATCTGAATTCTGTTCCAATATACACTGTTTTCCTAAAATATTACTCTTTGTGGATGCTCCGAACTTCGCATCAGATCCATTTTCTGTTTTTTGTGATGTTCTAGGAGTTCCAGAAAGAAACATGGCTAAGTCATTGTGTTCTCCTTCATCTAAATTCACCCACCGAAGGGGTTGATTTCCATCCTCATTAAAAGATTCCCTCAACGCTGCTTCTACATGGGAAATTTGGTTTTCTATCGCGGCAACAAATTGTCTATGTCTGTTTGTTGTAATATCATCAGCACGATTTCTGTAGCTCAATCTAATAGCTCTTTCAAACTCGTCCAACTTGGTAACAAAAGTTCAATGAGAACTATCAACATAGAAAGAACTATGAAACTTTAGTAGGGACCAAAAAAAGAGTAGAAAAAAAGGAGAAACCAACCTGCCATTTTGCAGTACCTAAAGCAGTTTGAAGTTCCCTGCATAGTTCGTTCAAATATTGCGATGCCAGCCCTTCTCTCCTCTGTCTTACCCAAGTCCTATAAGCTGACTCCATTCTGGAATAAAACATTTTGATAATTACATAAAGAAAAAAGTTGAATTAAAACTTGTAAAATACCAAAAAATAAATATAAAAAAAATTACCCAACTTACATAGCTAAAGAATCCAATTACCAAAATTGAAGAAATCTCCCAAAAAAATCTATAAAAATGAAATCACAGAACTAAAATTTTGAATTCTATGACATCCTTATGAATCTATAAAATTTTGAATTCTATGGCATCCTTATGAATCTATGTATTTTCAATAGTTGATTTTTAGGCTTTTTAATTCTTTATTCACATAGAAATCAACACTACAATAACATCCAAATACTCATTAAGACAAAAAGCCAGAGTCTTACCCACAAAAAATGAGAAACAAAAGAAGAATAAAATTGCAAACAGTTTATATGATACAAATAAATCAAGACAAATAGCACTAAATTAATTATACCCTCATAACCATTCAAAAAGAAATCAAGGTAAACAAAATTTTACGGAACATACATATCAGCGGAATCTTGAACCTCCTCAGCCGCTGAGAAAAATACGTCCTTTTACCATAGATCAAAACTGCTAGCAACCAACATTATTTTCTTTAACAAACAACCGAACAGGTATCATGTCATTCACCCACGGCTTCTCCTGCTGGAACTTGGCCAGCACTCCCTCGTCGTAGTAGAAGATTTATGCCATGGATGATGAAGTAAAAGGATCTATTAGAATTCAGAAGAAGGTGGAGTGAGAGGAAGAAAGGAGAAAAGTGGCAAAAGCCCTGATTTGGTTTGGGAGGAAAGAAGGCGTGATTTTTTTTTTAAACAAGTCTCCAAAACGACGTCGTTTTGAAGACTGTGTACAAACCAAAACATGCACTGTTGTGTATAGTCATTTTCCCCTATATATATATATATATATATATATATATATATATATATATATATATGCTATATTGGTATGCCTATCCAGCCACCACCCCATTACATCTCTCTATCTCTATGCGTGAGTTAGTGGAGTTGCTAACCAATAGCTCCTCAACTATGGTAATCTTACTTATTTCAATTCGGTTTCAATTTCTATTTTTTGAAGAACACGATATTATAAATTTCCAGCACACTTTGCTAGATATATAACTAACCGTTTTTCTTGCATTCTTCATGCTCAAGGATCAACTGATGAAGGAGATACTGAAAATTGTGTTTACCAGCCCATGAAGAATCCTAGAGGTGGATATAAGGCCAAACTTTTCGTTTTCTATAAGTACTCAAATGCCACTATATACTTGAAACTCTCTAATCGAATTTTAGTAAGAACAAAGTATTAAGTCCATTATGTTAGAGACAGCCTCTGTGTGTGGGGGTGTGTGTCCATCCCTGCCTCTACATTCGTTCTATTTTCTTCTTTTCCCTAACAATCCCGTGAATCCTTTATTAGGAGACTTGTTGGCTTCTTATCTGCATAATCATCATGGTGTATTAGCTTTCCTTGGTAGTAGCATGTTTGATTTGACACATTGATGCTAGGTAAATTGGGGAGAAGTGCTATAGTGCTAGGTGTATTAGCATATCTGCCTCTCCATGTTATAGGAAATGGATTTTGAAGTGTTATAGTGCTTTTTCATTTTGAGAAGGTATGGTTGTAATTATGTTAGTACTGGAAATCTTTCTTTTTTGTTTAGGTCTCACAACTAGTAAGTACTAGATTTCTTTTTAGTAATTAAAAGAAGAAATCTGACATAGGGGTTCCTTGTTATTGATTTGGCTATATGGGACGTATTGAAGACGGGCAAAACTATGTAGTGGTGCAGTGCAAGGTTGCCTCTGACCTTTCCAACCTTGTTGAAGGACTGAAACGATTGGCCAAATCTAATCTCATGGTTCTCTATACCATTGAGGAATGCAGAGAGCATATTATCTCACACAACATGTTTTCATTTGTTTGACCCTCAATAAGTATTTGGTGGTTGTTGATGATTCTTTTATTAGGTATGCATCTACTGTTTATGCAGCTTACGTCTCGTGGTGGCATCGACCAGGTATAATGGAAAATAGATGGACACTGCACTAAATTGTCATGATGTATAATGCATTCTCCTCCAGGAGACTGCCAAGATAAATCAGTCTCTATTTGCCTTATCAAATGTTATTTATATAATCAACTTCATTTTGAATAACTGGGGTATTAATGCATGCATTGAAGCACTGTCATGATGTATAATGCATGCATTAAAGCACTTGAAGGTTTGGATTAGTTTTGCAAAGTTTGAAACTGTAAACGAATGGTATTATTGGGATGTATTTTGAATGGTTGATACATTTTGGCTTTAAATTTAAATGAGAATTTGGACCTTTTAGCTATATATCATGACATTAGCAGATTGTAGGTGCACTGATAATATAGGTGAACCACAACTTTGTTTTTTTTAAAGTCAATCTACAACATTTTAAAAACGTTGTGTAAATGTGTCTAAGCGTTGTCTTATATATTAAACTACAACATTTTTAGCCAGAAAACGTTGTGGAATCATACCTTCTACATTGTTTTCAAGCATATACTATTTATGGAAAATAAATCTAAAACATTTTTTTCTTAAAAAAACGTTGTATAATGTGTCTAACTACAACGTTTTAAAAACATTGTGTATAGGTGTCAAATAGATGACACCCTTAACGACGACGTTTTTCTGATTGAAACCACAACGTTTTTTCCGCGTTATGTATTTATTGTTTTGTAGTAGTGATTAAATCACAACTTTTAATATAGCTTCTAAGATCTAGGATTAGGGTTTGTATTCTTACCTTTTAAGCAAAACTTTGATTCCTTCCTTTATGATTCTGAACCGACTGGCTATGGGCTGATTTGGGGTGATAACATATGATATTGGAAGTCTAGAATTTGTGAGGCTAGAGAAAATAAGTATAGCCACACATGGGTATTTAAAGCAAGGGTTAAATGGATTTTAATCCATCTTAAGTTTGATGCATTGCATCCAATTATTGTTAGATGTCATGTTATGGCTAGTGTAATCTAATTTAACACATGTGGCAAATCTTTAAAGTGGTGAGTCATAGATTTAAGCTTATCACCAAAATTTGGAAGATAAAGGGTATTTTAGTAACTTCCTATGTACTAAGGGTACTTTTATGATTTCCCATTCAACCTTGAGGTTAATTTGGTCATTTATATATTGGATTTAGACACATGGCAAATCTTGGTGATGAGTCACCAAGATTTGTGTTTATCTTTTGTTAAAGGATAAGTTCAAGGGTATTTCGGTCTTTTCGCACTCACTAAGGGTATTTTGGTCTTTTCCTCTATAATTTGAAGGGTAAATTAGCCTTTTCACATATATCCCACAAATATTACCCCTTAGGGTTTTACACTTAGCATTTGAGCTCTCGAATTAAGGTTTTGATATTTCCAGTTAGGGTTTCGGATTCCGAAAACTGAAATTAGGGTTTACCAATTAGGGTTTACTATTCTAGGTTAGGATTTCCTAATCCTCACTTGATTTTCCTGATAAAATTTTATACTTAATCTTACATCAACATATCTAGTATGATATTCAGTATCACAACTTATTATTGATAACCCTAATTAGGGTTAGGATTTATTATCAGGGTTTAGGTTTACCAGATCAAAACTTAGAATTTCCTAAATAATATTAGGGTTTCCTAAATGATTATTAGTGTTTACTAATATTACACCTTATCGGATCAGTACTAACCCTTAACCAAATATCCCATAATATAATTATAATAATAACTATATTATTAAACAAAGTCACCACAAGATTTTAATCATGTATTCTTTATTACCTTATTTACACTGCTTAGCCAACAAATTGACTAGCCTATTGAATTCATACTCCGCAAGCTCAAAATAATTATCAACAAATAAATAACAATAATAAAATTATTTGTAAAAATTATGTAAAATTCTGGGTCCTTACAAGAACAATGTAATGTGATAAACCGGAACCAATAATAACAAATCTAAGTCATGATTTGATTGAGAAGAAGGGTAAGATTCATTAGGAACCATGTATGTTTATTCATAACCTAATGTGTTACGTTATGTGATCAAGGATTGTAGAGACTCTAAAGACTTAAAGGGAAAGTGTAATAATAGTAACAGACGCTGAAGGCAAGTGTTCTAACCCTTGTCTATGTTCAATCTGGAAAAGCTTTGTGATTCATGTCTCTTACGCATGAATTGTTGTATGATGAAGTCAAAGCCAATTCTTTCGGCTAGACTTAAGATGTTTTGGATTTCTTATAATCTATTGAAGTATTGTCAATGTTTTGTCAAACTATGTTGGTCTGGTTTTCAAAAGAAGAATGAATATGCTAAACAAATGTTTTGTCGTCAAACGACAGGCACGTGAGGTTGCCAAAACTTAAACGTACATACGTTTAAAGAAAGTAGTGTTGTACAACATAGAGTACTATATGATGATCACCTAGATGTGCTCATAAGTAATGTCGGACTTACGGACTTGGTGTCGGGTTGTCCTTTTCAAAGAAAGTATGAAATGTTCATGGTCTTGGACCGGAATTGATGTTTTACTGAATATTATTCATTGTGAAACGCTTTAAAGAAAAGTGAAGTGCTATTTTGAATTATCGATAGTACTTCATAACTATTGTTCAGTTATTGAAGATATATGATTCATATGTTTTAAGCATATTGTTTAAATGGAATTGTCATACTTGCTGAGCTAGTTATGCTCACTCTTGCTTGAACCATATGAATGCAGCTAAGACCGAATGAACCGAAGGATCCGACAAAGATAAAGGGAAGGCTAAGGCGAACCTGTAGATTACCTATGTAATAGTATAGGTGAATGATGTTAATATTTGATATTATGACAAGAACAAATGTAATGGTTTTTAAGAACCTGGGGGAATGGTAATATTGTTTTGGAATAAATATATATATATATATAAGACATATTCGTTCTTTTGAGGCATTTCAATTGAATGCATTTGTGAACTGTAGCACCGTGTTGCACCATCTGTCAGGTTAGAAGATACGCGGATTTAGGGGCGTCACAGGTTGGTATCAAAGCAATAGGTTATAAAACTTAAGGGGGGATTAGAACCTTAAGTCATAACCTTAAGAAGAGTCAAAGAAGTAAAAGATGGAAATTAACCCTATAAAAATGCATTATATATGTTATGTGTTTTTATTATTCTACTGACGTGTACTAATCGAACTATTTGTTTTATTATACATGTCAGGAGAAAACGAAATATATAGGGATATACATGTAGTCAGTGAAGAATCGGTGAATCAAATAGAGATCATACCGAACCCAATAGCAACAGAGCTGGAAGTAGTATTTATTGAGTCTGGAGACTCGGAGAACCTAGACCTTATATATGTGTTCAATGGCATGTTAGAAGAAGAGTTGGAGGTAGTGTCCTTTAACTGGTAGCAATTGCAGCAGAGATGGCTCCGGGAGAGTCGATGATGTCACTATTCATGACAGTATTGGATAGAAATATCCAGTATTGTAAGGAAGTTAAGGAGATGAAAGAAGAGCTCCATGCTGTCTTGGGGGATAAGACGGATATGGAAACTATGTGGAAGGAGGAGCATGATGAAAGAGTTTTGGCGAAGGACAAGGTCCACGAGCTGAAACACAAGGTCTTTGAGCTCAGGCAGGAGCTAAGCACCAAGAAGCAGAAGATAGGAGGATGTCCTATATACATAGGAGTTCTCATGCGGATTTTCAGCATCAAGTAGTTGGGTATCCGATATAAGAAGGGCAGACTCGGCATACTATCAGTCGAGATATTATTGCCGATCTAGCCAAATCGAATTTTGATAATGCCTTAAGGCAGATGTAATGTAGTAGTTGTTAGAGTAGAGTTATATATGTAAATAGGATGTATCTAGTAGTGGCGTAAAACCCTCTTTTGTATATCAAAGGGTAGTCTTTTGTAAATCTGAATTTTTAGAAAGCAATTGGGGGATAGTAATGTAATCAGCTTAGGCTGTGTAATGCGAATGATGTAGTATTATACTACAAGGAATGAATCAATATAAGCCTTTTATGGAACATATTGCGTGATGAGTTGAAGTTATTGTTTAATCATGAATAATAACTAACCAACGAGAAGCGAATAATAACGAAATGTGTTGTTTATCTTAATATCAAAATGCCACCGAGAAGGAGACAACAAATTCAAGACGCTTGTGACGCCCCCAAAATTAGGTATACATCACTCATATTGGGTCGTCAGATATATAGTACAAAATACAAATACAACTTACTAATACAACTGTCGTGTACAATACGACAAAACATAAACTGTGAGTTTGAATACAAATATTATCTTCTAGAGAGTATTCATACTCAAAAGGAGTCCTCATTACATTTATTAACACGCTATTACATAGAATAGTGAGGACTACTAACTAATACTATCATTCGAACCATCACTCCGTTCCCCGACTTGCCCCAGCTACGTTCTCATTTCCTGAAGAGAACAGTGAAAGAAAAGGTGAGCTCAACTAGCCCAGTAAGAAATATTATGACTAAGATAATACAGAATAAATTATCATTAGCCTTCAACAATGTTAAACTGATAAAATATAATAGACATAAAGTTTAACTGCAGCGGAACAAGCAATCCATTAAAAGAGTCAAGTAGAAAATAAACTCTACTATCTTTTATGATTTAAAAGGTTTTTCAACACTGCTATCGCTGAGACTCAGCTTAATAAATAATTCACATCATCCCTGCACTACGGCCAAGGATATTCGTTAGGGTCACGACCACAAATTCCATGAACTACGGGCCAAGGATATTTGTGTATTCATCAATGGTCATGATCATGCCAACAACTGTCCATCAATGCACTACGGGCCAATGAGGACTTTTATCACATCATTTGTAACATTACGGTCATGATTATACCGAATAATCCCTGCTCATAATCATACCAAGTCCATCTATGCACTACAAGCCACAGATGACTTTCAACAGAATATAAACATGAGGATGATGACAATGATATAAGAATTCAATAAAACAAGTTCAAGAATTAATTTATCCAAGAATTAACAACGTCCAAATTGTCAACATGATACTGCTTTGTGGAGTAAAATTCAAGAATGATCAGGAGAATATTTTCATGAATAGATACTAGATGAAGCGCAAGTGTCAAGGATATTCCACAAATTTCATGGAGTATAGAAGTCAAAACTTAACCAACTGAGTATAATAAATAATGGAATAACAAAAGAAATCACCACGCATGCGATAGACCGCACAAACAGGTTATTCTTAACAGAATAATAATAATGGAACCAGGTCCGACGTAACCGCACAGACAGGGTATTCCGACAGAATAATAAATAATGGAACCAGGTCCGACGTAAAAGCACAGACAGGATATTCCGACAAAATAATAAATAATGGAACCAGGTCCGGCGTAAACGCACAGACAGGATATTCCGACAGAATAATAAATAATGAAACCAGGTCCGGCGTAAACGCACAGACAGGATGTTCCAACAGAATAATAATAAAAACGGAACCAGGTCCGGTGTAAAACACACAGACAGGATGTTCCAACAGAATAATAGAAGAATGTCACCAAGTATAGGGTAAATCGCGTATACAGGTTATTCCAACAGAATAATAAGAAATGGAATAACAACAGTTCTCTTCATGAATAAGAAAGAATAACACCCCTTACCGTTTTAAAGAAGAGCTGAAGTAAGGAAGTAGTTAAGTAGCAGAATACTCTTCTTCTCTCTCTCTATAGTTTCTCTCTATAGTTTCTCTCTCTAGAGTTCAGTGAATTCGTAAGAAATAATGAAGGAATGAGCTGCTATTTATAGAAAAATAGAATGCATAGTAACTAATCCATGAACGGTCCAGATTGATTACTTTAATCTGACGGTCCATATTTAAAAAAAATCTTTTAAATAAAATATAATATATTCTATTTATAGAATAACTTTAATAAAGTATTTTGTTTTATATAAAAAGATGTTTCTGTTTTATTACGTTAATAATACGAATAAAACAAAACGTCATTATCGCTAAATAATTCATATTATTAACTGACAATAATGGAATCAAACTGAGTGACTTCTCACATAAGCATTAATAATCAATACCGTGTGCTACTATGCAACCACACGTATTACTGTACTTTTACTACCGAGTAGTTCAACAGTAACAATGGTAAAACTTCAGCCGTTATTTTTAATAAAATATTTTTGTCATTTTCTCAATCCGATAATAATTTCGTTGTGGGGTCCACCAATGATTGTGTCGTTGTACGAATATTCCCTGTTAAAACGAATATTCCCCGACCAATCGAATATTATATAACAACTTGCGTACTTTGCAAAATTTATAAATATTACTCACAACTATAACATTATATCAAATTAACTCCATAATATTCAAAAATGATATTTATAGAAAATTTATCTTTATTTATAAAAGTTGGGGTCTTACAACCTCCCCTTCTTATGAAATTTCGCCCTCGAAATTAGGGTACGTACCTGGTATGTCGAAGAGATAAGAATACCTTGATTTCATTTCAGATTCTAACTCCCAAGTCATTTCCTCAACATCGTGGTTTCTCCACAAAATTTTGACTTGAGGTATAACCTTGGAGCGTAGAATATGTTCCTTCTTATCCAAGATTTGAATAGGAACTTCTTCATACGTCAAATCCTCCGCAATTTCGTCCGGTTCTAACTCAATAATGTGGTTCGGGTCTTCCACATATTTGCGTAACATGGATATGTGAAAAACGTTATGAACACGAGACATACTTGGCGGTAAAGCGAGTCTATAAGCCACAGTTCCTACTCGATCGAGGATTAAAAATGGACCGATGAATCGAGGATTGAGCTTTCCTCTCTTTCCAAATCTCGTAACTCTTTTCCATGGAGCAACACGTAAGAACACATGATCTCCTACATCAAATTCCACGTCCTTTCGATGAAGATCAGCATAACTCTTTTGTCGATCTTGTGAGGTTTTTATATGTTGTCGGATCGTTTGAATCTTTTCTGTAGTCATACGTACCAACTCCGGTCCCAACAACGTTGCTTCACCCACCTTATCCCAGCATACTGGAGTTCTTCCATACAATGCTTCGAATGGAGCCATGCCAATACTTGCTTGATAACTGTTGTTGTAGGAAAACTCCACCAATGGTAAGAACTTGTCCTAACTTCCCTTGAAGTCAAAGACACAGAGTCTTAATAAATCTTCTAGAGTTTGAATAGTCCTCTCTGATTGTCCGTCCGTCTGAGGATGATATGCCGAACTAAATCGTAAATCCGTGCCCATAGCTTTTTGTAAACTAACCCAAAATCGTGAAGTGAATCTTGGGTCTCGATCAGAAACTATGGATACTGGCATACCATGCAGTCTTACAATCTCGTTTATGTACATACGAGCAAGACGTTCAAGTGTATAAGTTTCTCGTATCGATAAAAAATGAGCAGACTTGGTCAATCTATCAACAATGACCCAAATCGCATCAATACCTTGAGAAACCCTAGGAAGACCGGTAACGAAATCCATGGTAATGTGCTCCCACTTCCATTCTGGAATTTCAAGTGGTTGCAATGGACCTTTTGGTACTTGATGCTCCGCTTTGACTCGTTGACAAGTTAGACACCTTGAGATGAACAGCGCTATCTCTCTCTTCATATTGCTCCACCAAAATGTATGACGAAGATCATGATACATTTTGGTACTTCCAGGATGGATTGCAAACGGTGTGTTATGCGCCTCCATCATGATTTCATACTTTAAATCAGGGTTGTTAGGAACACAAAGTCTGGAGTTGACTCGAAGTATTCCTTCTTCATCGATTCTTGCTTCCGGCATAGCACCTTCTTGCACTTTCTTCCTTATACGCATCAGCTCCAGGTCTGTAGCTTGAGCAGCTTTAACCTTATCGATTAAAGTTGGTTCTACTCGTATATTCGACATCATCACATGGGTTCCTGGAGTCTTTAACTCTATCTCCATCCTTTGCAAGTCACACAAAATGGGCCTTTGCGTTGTTAATATTGCACTTGTACCCACATATGATCTTCTACTCAATGCGTCAGCTACCACATTCGCTTTTCTAGGATGGTATTGAATGGTATGATCATAATCTTTCAACAGTTCAAGCCAACGTCGTTGTCGCATGTTGAGTTCCTTTTGAGTGAAGAAATATTTAAGGCTTTTATGATCCGTAAAGATCTCCACCTTCTCCCCATACAAGTAATGTCTCCAAATTTTAAGTGCAAAGACAACAGCTGCCAACTCTAGATCATGAGTAGGATAATTCCTCTCATATTCCTTGAGTTGTCTTGATGCATAGGCTATGACTTTTCCATGTTGCATGAGAACACATCCCAACCCTTTGCTCGAAGCATCACTGTAGATGACAAATCCCTCCGAGCCAGATGGTATTGTTAGAACAGGTGCTGAAATGAGTCTCCTCTTAAGTTCTTGAAAACTATGCTCACATTCTTCGCTCCAACCGAACTTTGTATCTTTTCGAGTCAGCTGAGTTAATGGAGTAGCGATTCGAGAAAATCCTTCCACGAATCTTCGATAATAACCAGCCAAACCAAGAAAGCTACGTACTTCGGTCACTTATTTAGGTTGCTCCCAGCTTTGAATAGCTTCAATCTTTGCCGGGTCAACCGATATTCCACGACTTGATACTACGTGCCCAAGGAATGCTACCTCTTCCAGCCAGAACTTGCATTTCTTCAACTTGGCATAAAGTTTGTATTCACGAAGCTTTTGGAGTACCAACCTCAAGTGTTGCTCATGATCCTCACTGCTTTTGGAATAAACAAGGATGTCATCGATAAAGACGACCACAAAGTGATCCAAATATTCCTTGAATACCCTGTTCATCATATCCATGAAGGCAGCAGGAGCATTAGTCAATCCAAAAGACATAACTAAGAATTCATAATGCCCATACCGAGTTCTGAAGGCAGTCTTTGGAATATCCTCAGTTCTAACCTTCAGCTGATGATATCCAGAACGAAGATCGATCTTTGAAAAGAATTGTACTCCTTGCAACTGGTCAAACAGGTCATCAATACGTGGTAATGGGTACCTATTTTTGATAGTGACATGATTCAACTCCCGATAATCAATACAAAGTCGCATACTCCCATCTTTCTTCTTCACGAACAGAACAGGAGCACCCCAAGGAGAAGTACTAGGATGAATAAAACCAATGTCTAACAATTCCTGCAGTTGGGTCTTTAACTCCTGAAGTTCAATAGGAGCCATTCGATATGGGGCTTTAGAAATGGGTTTTGTACCGGGTTCAAGGTCGATACAAAATTCAATTTCACGCTCTGGGGGTAGGCCAGGAAGTTCTTCGGGAAATACGTCAGGAAATTTATTAACAACAGAAATATCATTCAAAGCTGACGTATTTTTGTTTAGATCTGTGACACGAGCTAAGAAAGCTTGACATCCGTTTTTTAATAAACGAATAGCTTTATGGCTTGAGATGATAGCGATTGATTTTAATGGTTTGGTTGCTTGAATTCGCATAATAGGTCGATTAGGAATATGAAAGCTAACAACCTTACGAAAACAATCAATTTTTACATGATAAGTAGTTAACCAATCAATCCCTAGAATCACGTCAAATGCAAGTATTTTTAATGAAATAAGATCGACAGGTAATGTGTGGGTACCAACTTGAACCAAACAAGACTTATAAACCGTGGATGTAATAAAAGTTTCTCCCAATGGAGTTTCAACTGCTAAGTCAAAGTCTAATTTCTCCGGAATCAAATTTAATCGATGAGCGCAAGTAGGAGAAATAAAAGAATGGGTAGAACCGGTATCAAATAAAGTATAGACTTCGTTAGAGTTTATGATAAGCTTACCCGTGATGACCTCATTTGGGTTCCTTACTCTTTGGGAGTTCACAACAAACGCTCTCCCTTGCACAACCGGTTTTAACTTTTCTGGGACGGCCTTTGGTGCCTCCATCCTAGCTGAATTTGTCTTCGGTAAACGACAAAATTGGGCTAAATGACCTTCTCTTCCACAATTATAACATGCTTTGGATGGCATCGCGCAGTTTGGACTAATGTGTCCCTCCCCTCCGCATTTGAAACATATGATAGGTGGTTGTTCTCCTTCCTTAACGACAGGTGCTGGTGCTGACGTCTTTCCATCATTGTTAAATCTCCTCTTCTTGAAATGCCCATTCTTATTGTTTTGACCCTGATTACCACCGAAGTGGTTACCATTTCTAGCCTGTTGATTCCCTCCATGCTTGTTGTCACTGCTTCGATGACTGCTCTCACTGGTATTATCATTTTTCCGACTGCTCTCTTTTGGTTGCGTTGACTCATTATCGCGCTCCACTAACTGAGCCCTATTTACAACATCTGAATACAAACACAGTTTATGAGAAACAAGATGTTGACGTATCTCCGGCTTCAAACCTCTTAAAAACATCCGTGTCATTCTTTCTTCATTATCCACCAGGTGGGACGCAAACCGGGATAACTCCGCAAATTTTGCCTCGTACTGCGACACGGTCATATTATTCTGCTCCAATTTGATGAACTCCACCTCCTTCATGTGACGAATACTCTCGGGAAAGTATTTGTCGTTAAACAGCTCTTGGAACTTCTCCCAAGACATCTTCAGTGCGGCAGGTTGAGTACGTTTTATCGATTCCCACCAGTAATCTGCCTCTCCTCGCAACATAAAGGCGGCAAAGGGAACTTTTTGCTCCTCGGAGCAACCCAAGACATCAAATATCTTGGTGATCTGCTTTATCCATGTTTCAGCTACAAGTGGTTTGGGTTCTCCCTTAAACTCCGGTGGTCCCAGCTCCTTAAACTGTTTAGCGGTGACCGCCTGAGAGTTTCCAGTATTTCCACCTACGTTGTGGACAGGAACCGCTTTCACCTATTGTTGCATGAATTGCATAAAACCTCTGAACATTCCATCATTCATCATCTGGTCAGTGTTGTTGTTTGCATGAGGATTGTCACCTTCTTGATGAACATTATCCTGATTATTGATATGTGGTGAATCAATAATCGCATGTGCTCCATTGCTATTCTCAACATTCTCAGATGCCATTTTCAGATACTGTCACAAAATAAAAGTTAATTGATATGTCATATATTATCCTTATATTATGACCGACCAATTAAATACCATGAAAATAAACTTAGGTAGGACATACTAGCGAAGGAATTCTCCGTCTCTCCCCTCCTAGTTCTATTCTCACATCTTAGCCAGGGATCATATCCCTAAGCTTTGATACCAACTGTGACGCTCCCAAAATTAGGTATACATCACCCATCTTGGGTCGTCAGATATATAGTACAAAATACAAATACAACTTACTAATACAACTGTCGTGTACAATACGACAAAATATAAACTGTGAGTTTGAATACAAATATTATCTTCTAGAGAGTATTCATACTCAAAAGGAGTCCTCATTGCATTTATTAACACGCTATTACATAGAATAGTGAGGACTACTAACTAATACTATCATTCGAACCATCACTCCGTTCCCCGACTTGCCCCAGCTACGTTCTCATTTCCTGAAGAGAACAGTGAAAGAAAGGGTGAGCTCAACTAGCCCAGTAAGAAATATTATGACTAAGATAATACAGAATAAATTATCATTAGCCTTCAACAATGTTAAACTGATAAAATATAATAGACATCAAGTTTAACTGCAGCGGAACAAGCAATCCATTAAAAGAGTCAAGTAGAAAATAAACTCTACTATCTTTTATGATTTAAAAGGTTTTTCAACACTGCTATCGCTGAGACTCAGCTTAATAAATAATTCACATCATCCCTGCACTACGGCCAAGGATATTCGTTAGGGTCACGACCACAAATTCCATGCACTACGGGCCAAGGATATTTGTGTATTCATCAATGGTCATGATCATGCCAACAACTGTCCATCAATGCACTACGGGCCAATGAGGACTTTTATCACATCATTTGTAACATTACGGTCATGATTATACCGAATAATCCCTGATCATAATCATACTAAGTCCATCTATGCACTACAAGCCACAGATGACTTTCAACAGAATATAAACATGAGGATGATGACAATGATATAAGAATTCAATAAAACAAGTTCAAGAATTAATTTATCCAAGAATTAACAACGTCCAAATTGTCAACATGATACTGCTTTGTGGAGTAAAATTCAAGAATGATCAGGAGAATATTTTCGTGAATAGATACTAGATGAAGCGCAAGTGTCAAGGATATTCCACAAATTTCATGGAGTATAGAAGTCAAAACTTAACCAACTGAGTATAATAAAGAATGGAATAACAAAAGAAATCACCACGCATGCGATAGACCGCACAAACAGGTTATTCTTAACAGAATAATAATAATGGAACCAGGTCCGACGTAACCGCACAGACAGGATATTCCGACAGAATAATAAATAATGGAACCAGGTCCGGCGTAAAAGCACAGACAGGATATTCTGACAGAATAATAAATAATGGAACCAGGTCCGGCGTAAACGCACAGACAGGATATTCCGACAGAATAATAAATAATGAAACCAGGTCCGGCGTAAACGCACAGACAGGATGTTCTAACAGAATAATAATAAAAACGGAACCAGGTCCGGTGTAAAACACACAGACAGGATGTTCCAACAGAATAATAGAAGAATGTCACCAAGTATAGGGTAAATCGCGTATACAGGTTATTCCAACAGAATAATAAGAAATGGAATAACAACAGTTCTCTTCATGAATAAGAAAGAATAACACCCCTTACCGTTTTAAAGAAGAGCTGAAGTAAGGAAGTAGTTAAGTAGCAGAATACTCTTCTTCTCTCTCACTATAGTTTCTCTCTATAGTTTCTCTCTCTAGAGTTCAGTGAATTCGTAAGAAATAATGAAGGAATGAGCTGCTATTTATAGAAAAATAGAATGCATAGTAACTAATCCATGAACGGTCCAGATTAATTACTTTAATCTGACGGTCCATATTTAAAGAAAAATCTTTTAAATAAAATATAATATATTCTATTTATAGAATAACTTTAATAAAGTATTTTGTTTTATATAAAAAGATGTTTCTGTTTTATTACGTTAATAATACGAATAAAACAAAACGTCATTATCGCTAAATAATTCATATTATTAACTGACAATAATGGAATCAAACTGAGTGACTTCTCACATAAGCATTAATAATTAATACCGTGTGCTACTATGCAACCACACACGTATTACTGTACTTTTACTACCGAGTAGTTCAACAGTAACAATGGTAAAACTTCCGCCGTTATTTTTAATAAAATATTTTTGTCGTTTTCTCAATCCGACAATAATTTCGTTGTGGGGTCCACCAATGATTGTGTCGTTGTACGAATATTCCCTGTTAAAACGAATATTCCCCGACCAATCGAATATTATATAACAACTTGCGTACTTTGTAAAATTTATAAATATTACCCACAACTATAACATTATATCAAATTAACTCCATAATATTCAAAAATGATATTTATAGAAAATTTATCTTTATTTATAAAAGTTGGGGTCTTACAACACTAATGTTAATCAACTGGAGGGAGGTCCGGTTAACCCGATACAAGAGTTCTTTAACTTGTTAAGGGCTGTGTTTAATAGAAATGGGGCTAATATACCCGTAAATCTTACAGTAGTACGAGCTACTGCTTTTAAGGATTTCAAGAGTGTCGGTCCGCCAGAGCTCAAAGGAACTACGGACCCAATAGAAGTCCAAATGTTAGTGAAAGAAATCAAGAAGGCATTTGCCATTGCAAATGTCGACGAGGGTCAAAAGATTGCCTTTGCAACCTATATGATGAAGGGTGAGGCCAACCTTTGGTGGGAGGCTAACCATGTTAGGGTTGGTATAGAGAATCTAACATGGGTACGGTTCAAAGAGATCTTCTTTGAGAACTACTTTCCCACAAGTATGCAGGGGAGGATGGAAATGTTGTTTCTGGAATTGAAATAAGGGGAGATGACAGTTCCCCAATACGCTGCCAAGTTCAATGAACTGGTGAGGTTTGCTTCACACCAAGTGGACACGGAGGTTAGGAAGGCTAGGAGGTTCGAGCAGGGCTTGAAACCCTGGCTCTATAGCCAAATATCTGTGTTCCAAAGTACTTCTTTTTGGACCATATTAGAGAAGGCAATAATTACCGAGGGTGGGAATGAAGCTCTAAGCCAGTACCAAAAGGATAAGAAGAATAAGGGTAAAATTGATGGGGGAGTGAGGATCGAGGGAGCCAGCAGGAGTGGCGACGGTCAAAAGAGGAAAGGGTTTAACTCTGGGAATATCGGAGTGAAGCAAGGAGATCCGAAGAGGAGGATGGAGGCTTGCAAGACCTATGGGAAGACTCATTTAGGAGTTTGTCTCAAGGGGAAGGTTGTATGCTACAACTGTGGACAAGAGGGGCACATTTTGCCTAACTGTCCAAGTCCAAAGAAGAATCACGGATGCTTTGTATATGGGTCAAATGACCATATAGGAAAGAACTTCCCGGAGAAGGGGACGAACGGGAATAGGGCGCTAATAGCAGTAAGTTAGCTATTGGTGATCCAGCGCAGCCGGGTAGGTCGATGGCCTGTACCTTTAACATGACAGTCCAAGATGCAGTTGCATCAAGGGACGTAGCTGCAGGTATTATTTTGATCAACGACATAAAGGCTTACGTGCTATTTGATTCGGGTGCTACTTGTTTTTTATAGCATGCAATTTTGCTAGATGATTAGGATTACTTCCCGAAAGATTGCCTGTACCTTTGAATATCAAGGTAGCGAACGAAGAAATAATTCCTTTTGAAGATATCCATAGGAGTTGTTGTGTAGATATACGAGGTTGTAAATTATCGGTAGATTTGAAACCGATAAAGTTGGGAGAATTCGATGTAATTCTTGGAATGGATTGGTTGTTTGCCAAAAGAAGTGTGTAAACATTAGGACGTTGAGACAAGTTTATATAGTGTTTTACGATAATAAATTGTCGGGACGTTCGTGTTGTCTTACTATGACACAAACTAGAAAACTTTTAAAGAATAGATGTGTAGGTTATCTGTGCCATGTTGTTGATACCCAGCGAGTGGGAGCGACCATGGAGCAAATACCTATAGTGAGAGAATTTATGGATGTATTTCCATGTGAATTATTGGGTCTTCCGTCGGATAGGGAGATTGAATTTGTAATAGACATTGTGCCAGGAGCGGCACCAGTTTTAAGGGCACTATACCGTATGGCGCATGTAGACATGAAGGAGTTAATGGTTCAGTTACACGAACTATTGGACAGAAAATACATTCAGCCGAGTGTTTCGCCGTGGGGAGCACCGGTACTGTTTGTGAAAAAGAAGGACTGATCGTTAATACTTTGTATCGACTACCGACAGTTGAACAAGTTAACGATAAAGAATAAATATCCATTGCCCAGGATCGATGATCTTTTTGATCAGTTAAAAGGGGCAAAGTACTTTTCTACGATAGATTTGCGGACGAGGTATCATCAGTTGAAGGTTAAGAAGGAGGATGTACCTAAGACGACATTCAAGACTCGTTACGGCCATTACGAGTTTTTGGTGATGTCATTTGGGTTGACTAATGCTCCAGCTACATTTATGGATATGATGAACAGAGTGTTCAAACAATACTTGGACAAGTTCGTCGTGGTGTTTATCGATGATATTCTAGTCTATTCTAAGACGTCAGAAGATCATGCTGAACACCTAAGAATAATGTTGGAGACACTAAGGAAGGAGAAGTTGTATACAAAGTTCACTAAGTGTGAATTTTGGTTGGAAAGGGTACAATTTTTAGGACACGTTATTGACCATGATGGGATTCAGTAGATCCAGCGAAGGTAGAAGCCGTGGTAAATTGGGAACAATCGAAAACACCAACTGAAGTGCGGAGTTTCCTAGGGTTAGCGGGATACTATCGGAGATTCATCCAAGATTTTTCGAAGATAGCTACTCCGTTGACTAATTTGACAAGGAAGACGGTGAAGTACGTGTGGACTGAGAATTGTGAAGATAATTTTCAAGAACTGAAGAAGAGATTGAGTGAAGCACATGTGTTATCTTTGCTCGACGATACAGGAAATTTTGTAGTTTATAGCGATGCTTCGTATAGAGGGCTTGGTTGCGTGCTCATGCAGCATGGCAAGGTCATTGCATATGCATCACGATAGTTGAAGGATTATGAGAAAGTTTATCCTACTCATGATCTGGAACTGGTCGCGGTAGTGTTTGCCTTAAAGATATGGCAACATTATCTTTATGGAGAAAAATGTGAAATATACATAGACCATAATAGTCTAAAATATATCTTCACACAGAAGGAGTTGAATATGAGACAAAGGAGATAGCTGGAATTGATAAAGGATTACGACTGTGAAATCCTGTATCATCCGGGGAAAGCTAATGTACTGGTCGATGCCTTAAGTAGGAAGGGTAGGGAAAAGTTGTCTATGTTAACTGCTCAAAATGAGTTAATAACAAAGATGGCTAAAATGGAGATAGAGGTGAAATTGTCGAGTGAGTTGGGACAGAGACTGTTTACAACAGAGATTCAATCTACTATTGTAGAGAGAGTTAAGGAGGTGCAACTCCGAACTGATGAGTGTGACCAAATGAAGAAGTGGTTAACTAATGAAAAAAATTTAAAGTATAGTCTTGATAATAAGGGATTATTAAGATTTGAAGAAAGAATTTTGGTTCCAAATGAGACAGAATTAAAGGAGCAAGTGTTACAAGAAGCTCATAGTTTGAGGTACTCGATTCATCATGGTAGTACTAAGATGTATCAAGACCTTCGACAGAGTTTTTGGTGGCCGAACATGAATAGAGAGATAGCCGAGTATGTGAGTAGGTGCTTGACTTGTCAAAAAGTTAAGGCCGAACATAAATGACCAAGTGGCTTGTTACAGTCATTGGAGATTTCAGAGTGGAAGTGGGAGCATATCACGATGGATTTTGTGGTTGGACTTCCGATTACAATGAAAGGGTATGACGCGATTTGGGTGATAGTGGACCGGTTGACGAAGTCAGCTCACTTTTTGCCAATAAGGGTCAAGTATAACTTAGACCAGTTAGCTAAACTTTATGTTAAGGAAATTATTTCTAGATATGGAGTACCAGTTTCGATTGTGTCAGATCGTGATCCACTATTCACATCGAACTTTTGGAGGAGTCTGCAAGAGCAGTTGAGAATGCAGTTAAAGCTAGGTACAACTTATCATCCATAAACTGATGGACAGAGCGAGAGAATAATTCAGACGTTAGAAGATATGTTGAGATCTTGTGTCACGGATTTCAAGGGTAGTTGGGATGATCATCTACCATTAGTAGAGTTTGCGTATAACAACAGTTATCATGCAAGAATAGGCATGTCGCCTTACGAATCTTTGTACGGAAGGAAATGCAGAACACCATTGTGTTGGGATGATGTGGGAGAGCACCGAATGCTAGGACCAGAATTGGTGTAGCAGACAGTGAATGTAGTGAAGTTGATATGGATGCGTCTCGTAGCAGCTTAAGACAAACAGAAGAAATATGCGGACTCGCATCGAGTAAATAGGGAATTTGAAGTAGGCTTGTATGTATTTCTAAAGGTATCTCCCTAGAAAGGAAAGATACGCTTTGGAAAGAATGAAAAGTTAAGTCCAAGGTTTATAGGACCTTTTGAGGTATTAAAACGGGTAGGAGAGGTAGCTTACGTGGTAGCATTACCTCCAGACCTAGAATGAATACATAATGTGTTTCATGTATCGGTATTGTGTCCTTATAAGCCGGATTATTAGCATGTAATAGAGTATGACCCTATTCTTATCGAAAATGTCTTAATGTACGAAGAGTTGCCAATTCAAATCATCGATAGAAAAGAGCAAGTTCTGCGGAACAAGGTTATACCTTCAGTAAAGGTGTTATGGAAGAACCACGATGCCAAAGAAGCAACGTGGGAATTGGAAGAAAAGATAAGGAAGGATTACCCTCAGTTATTTGTGTAATGTAAGACGAGATTCTGGGGACAGAATCCTTATAAGGGGGGAAGGATGTAACGACCGAGAAATTCAGATTTATTGTAAAATAATTTTATTTAATTAAATAATGAATAAAATTATATTATATGTGTTAGTAAGATGAATGTCATTCTATAACCTAGATATGTCGAAACGTCGTAGTATTTTGGCTATGTAAAGGAATTAAAGTGTTTGAATTTCCAAGACGAAAATAAAAGCTTTCCGAGAAATTTTCTGAAAAATACTATTCACACATTTCTGCTCAAGAATTATTTTTGAACTTCCGAGAAATACGTAATGATAAAATATCAAGGGAAGATGGATTATGTAATAATAATTCAAGTATGGCAAACACATTTTTTGCCTGCATACTTAATTTGAAAATGTTAGGGAAAATAAATCGTTAACTAGTTAAAGCAATGATCGTATAATACGTAGGTATTATATGAGGTAATGAATACGAGTATGATACGAAGTATTATACAAGTATGTAAGAATGATGGTACGTCGTATATGATGAATAAGTATACGAGTTAGAATACGAGATTAATACGTAGACAATACGTTCTAAGGCTTTAAGCCAAATGAAATGGACTTGTTGGATTGTGTAGGAAGTATAAGTCCAATAGAGATTAATGTGCAAGCCCAAGTGTAAGTAATGATAAAGCCCAAGTGGTTTGTTAAATACAAGCCCAAAGCATAAGATAAGATTAATTGAACTTAAAGCCCAATTCAAGAACCGGATCCGTGGATCGATCCAATGGGTAAGATGACCCATGGAGCAACCAATGGGGCAACCCATGATCATATGGATGATCTTGGTGATAAAGCAAGGGATAAGTTTTATAGAGGCCAAGTAAACTTGGTGATTAAGTAATGAATAGTAAGGAGGTTTGATTAAGGAGGTGAGATTGGTTTATTGACCATTATACCCTAACTTTGGTTTTCCTATAAATAGAGAGCTTGAATTTTCATTTTCCTTGTTCAATATTTCATCCAACAACTTATAAAGTGCTTATTGGTTAGAGAGAATAAGTTAGAAAGTTAGTCTTTCATATTTCTAAAAGCAAGAAGAAGAATCAAGTGATCATCAAGGGTAAGACTCCTAGACCATTAATCTTACAACTCTTTAATTCTAGTTTGATAGAGAAATGTTGATTAGTGAAGTATGTATGCTAAGAAGTGATGAGTATGGAGGATCAAAGGACTTAAGTCTTAATAAGCAATGAACAAGTAATCCAAACTTATTTAAGTTATGAACTTATGAAAAACATGTAAGAACTTGTCATGTGTTTACCTTAATAAAGTGTATGATAAGAAGAAGTAAGGATGGTTGGTAGAAGACTAAAATCATGATAAGTCATGTATAAGCAATTCGTAATCATATAAGTTATGAACTAAGAAAGAATAAGTAAGAAACTTATCATGAATATGTGACACCCCCAAATCTCGGTACTTCACTATCTCAAGATTAGGTGTTCACTTAATGAAATCATTCATATCTAACTACACAATCATAATAAAATTGAATAATAAACCTTCCCTTAAGGGATTACATAAACAAAATCTCCCGGGTTATCTAACTTTTAATTACAATCATTCAAATGCGAAAATTAAATAAATACTTCATTACATCAATCAAATTAAAGTATAACTATCAACATATTACAAGTCTTCAGTACTTGATCATCTTTCCCTTTCCTTTACTGGTGCTAGGTACATCTACCTTCTCATCTTTAACTTTAATAGTTATATAAGTAAGGGTGAGCAAACAAGTCTCACTTGAAATAACAATGAAGGAAATCTTACAACATTTGCCAACTAATAGGCTCAATAGAACTGAACAATATGTTCTATTAACATTCTGAAATATACAACTGAGGGTCTAATGACCACGAACCATGTCCACAGTTATAAGTAATATTTCAACTTTAACTTTAACAGTCATAAGACTATAAGGACTCCACGTACTTAGGGGGATCAGCCCTTCGTACAATGTATTGTGCACAAACATTTCAATGCTAAGCGTAAACCTCTTATAAAAGAGTTGTTCATCTCAGTATTTGAATACAAGTCCGCACCAAAGTAAGTTTGGTTTGGATACATTACAAGGTAATTTAGAATTCAACGGTCATCAACTAAGGATTAGTTGAATACAAAAGAACTAATTGTACGCTATGGAATAATCATAACTGAATCGATATTTATAACTTAATATCATGCTTTAGGAATAATCTAATAGCATAGACACTGAATAATCAATAAATAATTTGCTTGAAACATATAAAGTCAAGGTTATTGAGAATTAGATACCAAGCATGCAAAGTGAATAGTAATTTGAACGATAAAGTTGTTCAACACTAGAATATTAAAATATAGCGATTCGCATGCTAAATAACAAGTTACATATTAAAGAAACTTGCTCAATATTAAAGTATAAGATTTAGAATACTTGTATCCTCATAAACAACTAGATACAAGGACTTTCTCAATAATAACAACCTAGCTCTACGAAAGTGTAGAGTTAGCAACTTGCGTAATTGTAATTGAATTAAAAGCAATAACGTACTCAACGAAATTAAACTTGCACAACGAAGTGTTAGAGTTAGAAAACTTGCTCAATTGTTATAAAAGTACGTAGATTAAACCATTAATATCCAAATCACAATACCCTATATACATATGTTAATATGATATGATCAGTCATAAACAACACTACATCACGTATGGTTTAAATGTCTAACCATGTAATCAATTTATATTCCTAAATGATAATAAACTCGTTAGGTATTAACACCATGTTCGTTCAACACATTACAATACTAAAATAATAGAATTATTTTGGTCATATAGCATTACAACTAAAAATTTCAGACTTCTGTGCAAGACAAAAGTCATTTCTGAGCATTCTACTAAGTGGCGCCGCGGCGCCACAGTTTGAACTGTGGGCCGCGCTGCGGTGCTGACTTCGGTGCTGCAGCATGAAGTCTGGCTGGGGCGCTGATTTCGGCGCTAAGGCACGAGATTTGACGCTGGAGCATGAATTTTTACGCTGGGGCGCTGAAACTCACAGAAACCAAACCAAGAACAGAGCAAAGCTACTGTCTTAATTTTTAACAACAATTAACACCAATTAACATGTTCGACTTTACGTAAATTACACATGAATGTTAAAAATCATCCATAAACCAATTATCAACAATTCGAACAACAATTTTAGAAACTTATATTTTGAAACACTGTTTTTAAAACTCAAAACTCCTTTGTTGATAAATAAAATACAGTGAACTGAAATTCCACAGTTATAACCAAATTTGATTCCTTTAAACTACGATTTTTCTGAAATTCATACCAAATAAACATATATGACCTTCAACTTCATAACTAGCATACACGAATTTTTGTTATCATGCAAAACAAATATTCGTATATATATTTTTCACTGTAAAACCAAGTTCTCTTTCTCAATGAACCTAATTTAGCATACAACACATATATACATATATATATATATATATATACATGCTAGTTATATCAATTATAACAACACCAATACGTAATATCATAACCAATTCTAGAACATGGTTTACAAGAATTTTGTAAAACTTTATACACAATGAAAAAGAAGAACACAGAGACATACAAATTCACATAGCTGTAATATAAAACATATACAATAAGGTTTATAAAACATACCTTTTGTTGTTAAGAAATTACTTGATAATAGAACTCGTTTTGGACAATCACACACTTGGCTTCCTCTCAAACTCTCTGAACTTTTCTTAGGCTTAAGCCAAAATACACAATACGTACTATTTAGCTAACCAACGATTACCTTTGAAACGTAAAAACTGACGCCTTAATAAATAATGCTAATAAGTTATCGGTTTTAAAAATTAATATATATATTATATATATTTTATTTGTTTAATTAATTTTATAAATTCAAAATTTAAAAGAAATCCAAAAGCCATAAGGCTTTGTTTGGCAAACCATTTAAAAATTAAAGGATTAATATACTTAATCCTTGTTTGGCAAAACTAAATTAAAATTACTTTAATTTATTTTAAAAAAAATTTATAACATAGCTATTTGTCACACTTTATATAATAACAATTTATTAAATAATTCACTTAATCATATAACTCAATCCACATAACACATTAATTATTTAACAAATAAATAATTAACTAAATCAAATCAATCAAATTGATCAATTATTTATCTAATAATAAACACATCCAATACATATTTATATAAATCAATAAATATTTATAATTTATATTTTAAAAAAATCTGGAATGTTACATCATTCCCCTCTTATAAGGATTCTGTCCCCAGAATCATAACTCAAACAACACATATGTTACATTCTTCCCTACTTATAAAGATTCTGTCCCCAGAATCGAAGACACAGATTAAACAAATAACTCAGGGTACTCTTTCAACATTTTCTCTTCGAGTTTCCACGTAGCTTCTTCAGCATTATGGTTCCTCCATAACACCTTCACAGAAGGTATTACTTTATTCCTGAGCACTTGTTCTTTCCTGTCAACTATCTGGATAGGAATCTCTTCATAAGACAAATCTTTCTCGAACTGCAACGGTTTGTACTCGATCACGTGCTTGTAATTGAGCTTATATGGTCGTAACACCAAAATATGAAAAATATTGTGAATGTTTTCCAACTCTGGAGGTAGAGCTACCTCGTAAGCCACCTCTCCAACTCTTCGCAGCACCTCGAAGGGTCCAATAAACCTCGGGCTTAGCTTTTCCTTCTTACCGAAGTGAATTTTCCCCTTCCAAGGAGAAACTTTTAGGAATACATAATTTCCTACGTCAAATGCACAATCTTGTCTACGTTGATCAGCATACTTCTTCTGTCGGTCTTGATGTGAGGGCCCCGAATCCAGGTCCTAAATCACCTCAGATCCGGTTCGATCATTCTATACAACTATTACTATTTGCGAAAGATATAAACATAAATTGTTTATACAAAAAACTTACATACTTTTCCCCAAGGTTGAGTAACCTTAACTTAATCACATTCATAACTTTTCTAACATATAACAACATTATTATCATACAACACTATTACAAAACTAATCACATACTTATACTAAAGCTTGAACTGTCTTTAACCTTTCCCTGTATCCGACGCATTCGCCTTAATCTGCAATATTTTATCATGATATAGAAAGGGTGAGCATAAGGATTGCCCAGCAAGTTTAAATTCAATAATATAACGATATATCATGATTGAAAGAGTATGAATAATAAGCTGGCTATAATTCATCAATATAATTGAGAACTAGCAGGAACAAATTTATGACTAAACAAGTATTATATATGAACAATTATATCTGAAACCAACTGGTAATGAAGGTGATCAGCCTTTCATACCTGACTTATACATGCAATATGTATAGAGTACAATTCATGGCAACCAACAATGATTAACCATAAGCTTTTCCGAATAAAACAACTCTTAGTAGAGTTAAGTAAAAACAAACTTGTCTGAACCGTTGATTACCGCTACGTAATTTATATCGCTTTATCCGAAGACCTAATATTAGATAATGCCGATCTCCAAATATTAGAATAATATCATCACAATATAATATTATTATTATATATATATACATATAGAATAATCTAAACACATAACACATAACCCTATCAGTCTACAACACAGATAAGACTTAGTATCAAGTCAGACTATTTAAGTCCGAGTTGAAACCGACACAATTCTATCATCCCGACGGTCTAGTCGGACAAATATCGAGTTTAAGTTCAATTAAACTCTGTCTAAGCACTTAACCATGCCTTAGATAATTTTCTTATCAGTTAAAATAATTTTCATAGACTTGTAATAATTTTCAGATAATTAATAACATTTATCAAAAACTTTCAACCACTTATACTGTATTTAATTGAATTAAATACCACATAATACCTTAATCATTAATATTTATTTAATACCAAATATTAATGAAAATCATACCATAATATTATAATATAATTATAATATCACAAAGTATTTTTAATACCATAAAATCATATTTATATGATTTTTAAATAGATAAATCAATTATCCGATAATTGATATTAATATTAAAATATTAATATTTTAATGCCAAAATATCAAAAGTTATATTTTATAACTTAAAATATTTTTATAACACATAAATTATTTTTATATGATTTTTAAATCCTTAATTCTATTTTTTCATAATTTATTTAATATATTTATTAAATAAATCAATTACCATTAATAATAAATTATTAATGAAATTCACCACAAATTATTAAAAGTCATCAAAAATAACTTAAAATATTTTCTAACACCATAAAATAATTTTTCATGATTTTTCATGAATTAATACTATTTTTAAATAATTTATTTAATAATATAATTAAATAAATAAATACATTTTATATTCCAAAAATATTAAATATTTTTGAAATACACTCAAAATAATTAAAAACTATTTTTCAAGCTTTAAAATAATTTTTTAGAATTTATTATGTATTTTTAATAATTAAAAACTATTTATTTCTATTTATTTAATAAAATAAATTATTTTCCGAAATTAAGTGTCACTAAAGGGCTCTATACCTACAGAACCGTCGTTATAGGTGTTCTTGAGCTGTTCTTGGCCAAACCCAAAAATAAAGTCAGAGTTCGAGTGGGCATATTTGACCGGATACGATTCTTTGTTCAAGTATGATCTGTACAATCTAAAACTTAGATCTTGTAGTGTTTGTGTAGAACTACAATTAACACCAATAAATCCAGTTCATATATCAACGTATCATGAAGATTAGGCTATGCAAAGTCACTGTCAGACTTAATCTGGGTTTTCTGGGTAACCCAGAAACCCAGACAGTGTCGAGTTGACACTTTCAAGCTCGATTTCCTTAATGTTCTGATCATGTTTTATGACGTTTAATGATTCACATCTATAGTATACATAACAAGGAACATTACCATAACAACAAATAAGTTTAACAACAACAGATCCACAAGCTATGACTCGGTCAAAGCTTGTCAGAAAAACATTCATATCCTTTTCTGGAAATTCCAGAAATGCAAGAATCAGTGCAAGTAGTCTACTTTGACCATTTGCTACGATCGATACGTTGGTTATTTAAGAGTTATAAGGCCATGGATTTATAGTTAAGACAACAGGCTACATATGTATTACCACAACAACAATCAAACTTGTAAAAACTGACAGATCTATGCATTACAAAACCTTGTCAGGCCCATTTTTACACTTTCTGGGTTACCCAGAAAGTGATTGGTCATGCTCGGTCAACCCTCTTTGACCATGAATAACAACACATGTAGACATCTGATAGCTATAAAACTAGTTGCAGATGGAAGACCTTATACCAGGCTATAGATCTAACACATCAAACAATAAAAATCATAAATATACAAAGATCTACAACCACTGACATTCGGTTGTCAGACCATTTCTTGAATTTTTTTCCAGATTTCAAAAATGCTTGATTCGTGTATCTAAGTGTTATAGATCCATGATCTATCAACCCAGATCACTTATAGACACCATATTACACATATCTAACCAATCCATTACAACATCTAACAACAAATCATGAGATTTCGAAATTTAGAGTTTATACCTCTTTCTAACTTGATTTTTGATTCTGATCTTTGATCTTGTTCTTGACTTGCTATTAACTGATCATGGTTCATCTTCCCTCTCCCTCTCCTTCTAAATCTCGAATTTCTAGTGAGAGAATAGGTTGTGCAAGAATGGAAAAGAAATTAAACCTTTCTCTCTCCTTTTAATTTATATAATAGATATGATTCAATGTATTTGCTAGCAAGTTGGCTGATATTGGACACATGGCTAGGGCTGGAGTTAGGGTTAGTCACCAACCATTTATCTTGGCAAGATTTGTATTCCACCAATTAAAGAATGTGACATAAGGGTAAAATAGTCATTTCTCATTTAATTTTAATGGCATTTTGGATATTTGACCAAACCCTTAGGGTTTAGGGTTTGGTTAGGGTTTAGAGTTTGGAGCATTTATGATTTAGGGTTTAACCCTTAACTTCCAAATTAAATTTCTAAAATTTTCAATTTAGTTTTCCAAAAATAGAAAATTAATATTTCTAAATTAAAATTATGATTTTCTAATTATATAAAAATTTCTTAATCATAATTTAAATCTTACTAATTAGGATTAGTATTTCCTAATTAAAATAGCTAATTTAGCAATTAGGGTCAAAATGGTCATTATGATTTATAAACTCCTAATTAGGGTTTCTAATATAAAAATTAACATATCTAATTTATAAATTATATTTCATAATTAGGGTTTTCTAATTACTCACAACTTTAAAAATTAGGATTAATATTTTTTAATTCACATTAAAATATTAAATTAATACTTAGGTTTTTCCCTATTATAAATTACGGTTCTTAATCCCGAAATTAGGGTTTTCAAAATGTGACATTAGGGTTTGCTAAATAATTAAGATATACCTTAATTAATATTATAATTAATAGCACTTAAACAATATTATAATCATTTAAATTCCCGGATTAGGATTTCTTGTTAAACGCTAGGGTTTTCTAACCAAACGTTGACGTTCTTAATATATACTTAGGGTTTGTTCCAGATATCGATTATCTGGTCAACCCTTGACCCTTAACTACATACTGTACACATATACACAGAATATATTCACATATTCCTTAATCCTGAATAATTCACCTAAATCCTTCACAGAATTTTGAAATCCTCAAAATTCTATCTTAAAAATATCAAACGCATACACTAATTTTCTATCTAGGTTCTAATTTTGAACCTTAAATCAAATAATAAAAATTTTTAAAATATTCAAAATTCTCGGGTTGTCACATTCACCCATTCTTCTAAAAATTTCGTCCCCGAAATTTACCTTACACCCTACACCATACACCATCCACCATACACAACATCACATTCTATCTAATACATCTCTCACCAGAGTTAAAATTTTGAAATTGTGCTGAGGAGTCATATAGACCATGAACTACTGAGGTTTATAGGTATTACTACCTGCTACCTATTTCAATTAAAAAAAAGGTACTCTACCCCGTACAAAGGTTAATAGTATGTTTACAATCACAAAGAAGGTAAACTACCGATGCGGGTACTTTAGATGATCAATCTATTGTACCTTAGTAATCGGAACGACTATATGCGTTCTTAGATTGGAATATTTTATCCAATTAGTATATCTCCATTTTCAGGGTTGTTCACCTCAGACTTATCATAGGATTCCGCACCAAAACAATTTGGGTCGGGAAATTTCTTTTAATGAACACTTAGAGTTTTCATAACATTAGTCTAGCTGAATCGAATAGCATAGCCTCATATCAATAATTCAATTCAATCGAATTATTTAAGTGTAGCCAAACCCCGTTGGCAAATTAAAATTTTGAAAATATTTTCGAGAATGACGTCATGATGTCGTCCTGTATTAACAGTCCGTTTGAGGATGCCGTCATTGTATGACTTTGTCATAACACATCATACAATAGTGGAATAACGATTTTAGATCAAATTCACACTAAGTATTCCTGTATTTACAACTCCATCAAATTTTTATCATCTCTGCACCAGGTTACATGGTACATGAGTGATAATTAAAACATATTTTAATATTTCAAATCATTTGCGTCTAGCTGAAATAAGTAGCATAGACTATACTTTAAACCGTTTCAAAAATGATTACGAGTCTACATATTTTATTTTAAAGGCACATAGTGCGTATTTAGCTTGATGTCAAAATTTCGAAGTCTAGCATAGCTAGGAGTTTTAGAAGACTTATTTCTTCACTAGTAATCATTTGCTTAACAATCTATCTGTTCCTATTATCCTCAATTCTTCATTTACACACAACTATACCCAGTTCGTCAAACCATACTTATGAGTTCATTTACTTTCCACAATCATATGAGTTTAAGAACTTGTCCTAGTCAGACATTTGGTGTCCATTCACTGAGGGGTTCATAAACATTTTATATAACTATGAATCAAGAATGTCACATAAGTATGAGTTTTAAGAACTCGTTCTTAACCTTATATCATCTACCTATGACCTATCTATCTATTAAACACATGAGAAAGGAATCACCCTCTTAACATGCATATAGCAAATAGTGCGACACAACATTTCAATGATTATCATTGTCAGAAACTAAGTAGTTATTACACCAAGTACAATTCAGCTCCCATACGAAGAATCATACAACTCAGCTGCTGGCACGAGTACTCAATTTAATTCCCCACCTAACACTAACACCCTTCTCGATACGAATTTCATTTAATCCGTATTCATAATCCATAACTCTTTTAAGAGTTTTCATAGTACAATTTCATAGTACAACTGCCACACAGCAAACTTAGCTATATCTTTTCAATCATTAGATTGACTCTTCTTCCTGTTATCACCTTATCAGATCACTGGGTGATCGCATCGTATATATTATGATTCATTTCTATGTCTTGATCGTTTTGTTTTACGATCTTCTATCACTGTACTTTTAGTCTTTTAGACTCTATCTATTCACCATTACTGTTCAACTTTATTATAAGAGTTAGGGAACTCTGTATCTTATAACTCGCCGAGATTCATCTTTGAATCTTACCGACCAACTAACTCTATGTGAGTTAGTACTTAACCTAATCACTGCGGTTATTAGTCTCACGTATTCCTACCTAAGGTTCATAACCAACAGCTCTGATACCAACTGTGAGAGCCCCGAATCCAGGTCCTAAATCACCTCGGATCCGGTTCGATCATTCTATACAACTATTACTATTTGCGGAAGATATAAACATAAATTATTTATACAAAAAACTTACATACTTTTCCCCAAGGTCGAGTAACCTTAACTTAATCACATTCATAACTTTTCTAACATATAACAACATTATTATCATACAACACTATTACAAAACTAATCGCATACTTATACTAAAGCTTGAACTGTCTTTAACCTTTCCTTGTATCCGACGCATTCGCCTTAATCTGTAATGTTTTATCATTATATAGCAAGGGTGAGTATAAGGATTGCCCAGCAAGTTTAAATTCAATAATATAACGATATATCATGATTGAAAGAGTATGAACAATAACTGGCTATAATTCATCAATATAATTGAGAACTAGCATGAACAAATTTATGACTGAACAAGTATTATACATGAACAATTATATCTGAAACCAACTGGTAATGAAGGTGATCAGCCTTTCATACCTGACTTATATATGCAAAATGTACATAGTACAATTCATGGCAACCAACAATGATTAACCATAAGCTTTTCCGAATAAAACAACTCTTAGTAGAGTTAAGTAAAAACAAACTTGCATGAACCGTTGATTACCGCTACGTAATTTATATCGCTTTATCCGAAGACCTAATATTAGATAATACCGATCTCCAAATATTAAAATACTATCATCATAATATAATATTATTATTATTATATATATATATATATATATATATATATATATATATATATATATATATACATATAGAATAACCTAAACACATAACACATACCCCTATCAGTCTGCAACGCAGATAAGACTTAGTATCAAGTAAGACTATTTAAGTCTGAGTTGAAACCGACACAATTCTATCATCCCAGCGGTCTAGTCGGACAAATATCGAGTTTAAGTTCAATTAAACTCCGTCTAAGCACTTAACCATGCCTTAGATAATTTTCTTATCAGTCAAAATAATTTTCATAGACTTGTAATAATTTTCAGATAATTAATAACATTTATCAAAAATTTTCAACCACTTATACTGTATTTAACTGAATTAAATACCACATAATACCTTAATCATTAATATTTATTTAATACCAAATATTAATGAAAATCATACCATAATATTATAATACAATTATAATATCACAAAGTATTTTTAATACCATAAAATCATATTTATATGATTTTTAAACAGATAAATCAATTATCCGATAATTGATATTAATATTAAAATATTAATGTTTTAATGCCAAAATATCAAAAGTTATATTTTATAACTTAAAATATTTTTATAACACAAAAATTATTTTTATATGATTTTTAAATCATTAATTCTATTTTTTCATAATTTATTTAATATATTTATTAAATAAATCAACTACCATTAATAATAAATTATTAATGAAATTCACCACAAAATATTAAAAGTCATCAAAAATTAACTTAAAATATTTTCTAACACCATAAAATAATTTTTCATGATTTTTCATGAATTAATACTATTTTTAAATAATTTATTTAATAATATAATTAAATAAATAAATACCTTTTATATTCCAAAAATATTAAATATTTTTGAAATATACTCAAAATAATTAAAAACTATTTTTCAAGCTTTAAAATAATTTTTCAGAATTTATTATGTATTTTTAATAATTAAAAACTATTTATTTCTATTTATTTAATAAAATAAATTATTTTTTGAAATTAAGTGTCACTAAAGGGCCCTATAGCGACAGAACCGTCGCTATAGGTGTTCTTGAGCTCTTCTTGGCCAAACCCAGAAATAAAGTCAGAGTTCGAGTGGGCATATTTGACCGGATACAATTCTTTGTTCAAGCACGATCTGTCCAATCTAAAACTTAGATCTTGTAGTGTTTGTGTAGAACTACAATTAACACCAATAAGTCCAGTTCATATATCAACGTATCATGAAGATCAGGCTATGCAAAGTCATTGTCAGACTTAATCTGGGTTTTCTGGGTAACCCAGAAACCCAGACAGTGTCGAGTTGACACTTTCAAGCTCGATTTCCTTAATGTTCTGATCATGTTTTATGACGTTTAATGATTCACATCTATAGTATACATAACAAAGAACATTACCATAACAACAAATAAGTTTAACAACAACAGATCCACAAGCTATGACTCGGTCAAAGCTTGTCAGAAAAACATTCATATCCTTTTCTGGAAATTCCAGAAATGCAAGAATCAGTGCAAGTAGTCTACTTTGACCATTTGCTACGATCGATACGTTGGTTATTTAAGAGTTATAAGGCCATGGATCTATAGTTAAGACAACAGGCTACATATGTATTACCACAACAACAACCAAACTTGTAAAAACTGACAGATCTATGCATTACAAAACCTTGTCAGGCCCATTTTTACACTTTCTGGGTTACCCAGAAAGTGATTGGTCATGCTCGGTCAACCCTCTTTGACCATGAATAACAACACATGCAGACATCTGATAGCTATAAAATTAGTTGCAGATGGAAGACCTCATACCAGGCTATAGATCTAACACATCAAACAATAAAAATCATAAATATACAAAGATCTACAACCACTGACATTCGGTTGTCAGACCATTTCTTGAATTTTTTTCCAGATTTCAAAAATGCTTGATTCCTGCATCTAAGTGTTATAGATCCATGATCTATCAACCCAGATCACTTATAGACACCATATTACACATATCTAACCAATCCATTACAACATCTAACAACAAATCATGAGATTTCGAAATTTAGAGTTTATACCTCTTTCTAACTTGATTTTTGATTCTGATCTTTGATCTTGTTCTTGACTTGCTATTAACTGATCATGGTTCATCTTCCCTCTCCCTCTCCTTCTAAATCTCGAATTTCTAGTGAGAGAATAGGTTGTGCAAGAATGGAAAAGAAATTAAACCTTTCTCTCGCCTTTTAATTTATATAATAGATATGATTCAATGTATTTGCTAGCAAGTTGGCTGATTTTGGACACATGGCTAAGGCTAGAGCTAGGGTTAGTCACCAACCATTTATCTTGGCAAGATTTGCACTCCACCAATTAAAGAATGTGACATAAGGGTAAAATAGTCATTTCTCATTTAATTTTAATGGCATTTTGGATATTTGACCAAACTCTTAGGGTTTAGGGTTTGGTTAGAGTTTATGGTTTGGAGCATTTATGATTTAGGGTTTAACCCTTAACTTCCAAATTAATTTTCTAAAAATTTCAATTTAGTTTTCCAAAAATAGAAAATTAATATTTCTAAATTAAAATTATGATTTTCTAATTATATAAAAATTTCTTAATCATAATTTAAATTTTACTAATTAGGATTAGTATTTCCTAATTAAAATAACTAATTTAGCAATTAGGGTCAAAATTGTCATTATGGTTTATAAACCACTAATTAGGGTTTCTAATATAAAAATTAACATATCTAATTTATAAATTAGATTTCGTAATTAGGGTTTTCTAATTACTCATAACTTTAAAAATTAGGATTAATATTTTCTAATTCACATTAAAATATTAAATTAATACTTAGGTTTTTCCATATTATAAATTAGGGTTCTTAATCCCGAAATTATGGTTTTCAAAATGTGACATTAGGGTTTGCTAATTAATTAAGCTATACCCTAATTAATATTATAGTTAATAGCACTTAAACAATATTATAATCATTTAAATTCCTGGATTAGGGTTTCTTGTTAAACGCTAGGGTTTTCTAACCAAACGTTGACGTTCTTAATATATACTTAGGATTTGTTCCAGATATCGATTATCTGGTCAACCCTTGACCCTTAACCACATACTGTACACATATACACAGAATATATTCACATATTCCTTAATCCTGAATAATTCACCTAAATCCTTCACAGAATTTTGAAATCCTCAAAATTCCATCTTAAAAATATCAAACGCATACACTAATTTTCTATATAGGTTCTAATTTTGAACCTTAAATCAAATAATAAAAAATTTTAAAATATTCAAAATTCTCGGGTTGTCACACTTGAGCTGCTACCAGTCTTTTCCTGATGAATTTGATAACGTCAGCAGTTTGTTGTACCAGTTCTGGTCCTAGCAGTTGACGTTCACCTACTTCATCCCGGCACAGTGGAGTTCTGCACTTTCTGCCGTATAATGCTTCGTAAGGCGGCGTGCCGATGCTTGCGTGGTAACTGTTATTGTAGACAAATTTCACCAATGATAATTGTTCATCCCAGCTTCCTTTGAAATCCATGACGCATGCTCTCAACATATCTTCCAATGTCTGGATCGTTCTTTCGCTTTGGCCATCTGTTTGCGGATGATATGCCGTACTCATTCGCAACTGTGTTCCCATACATTCTTGTAGTCTCTTCTAGAAATTTGATGTGAACCTCAGATCTCTATCTAACACAATTGACACTAGAACTCCATGTCTCGACACGATTTCTTTAACATATAACTTTGCCGGCTGATCAAGATTAAATCTAATCTTTATTGGCAAAAAGTGTGCAGATTTTGTCAGTCTGTCCACTATCACCCATATCGCGTCGTATTTTTTCTGAGTTATTGGAAGACCTACCACAAAATCCATTGTGATATGCTCCCATCTTCATTCCGGTATTTCCAACTGTTGAAGTAATCCGCTTGGTCGTTGATGCTCGGCCTTCACCTTCTGACATGTCAAGCATTTTGCAACACATTCTGCAACATCTTTTTTCATGTTCGGCCAACAGAAATGACGCCGTAAATCTTGATACATTTTTGTACTTCCTGGATGAATCAAGTATCTTGAGCTATGAGCTTCTGTCAAGATGTCTTCTTTAATATCTTGTACTGCTGGAACCCAAATTCGCTCCTCGAATCTTAGCATTCCCTCAGTATCGACCTTGTACTTCAATTCTTTATGCTCGGCCACGCTTTCCTTTATTTTTCTATATTCTTCACCCTGTAGTTGTGTGTTCTTCACCTTGTCCACCAAAGTTGGACTAGCTTATATCTGGTACAATTTTTCACCGGATTCTTTTGGAAATTTAATTTCTAGCTCTAGCATTGCCATTGCTGAAATGAGCTTCTCCTTATCAGTTAACAACATCAACTTTTCTCTGCCTTTCCTACCCAAGGCATCTGCAATCACGTTAGCTTTGCCCGGATGATAAAAGATCTCACAATCGTAATCCTTTATCAATTCCATACATCTCCTTTGCCACATGTTCAGGTCTTTTTGTGTGAAGATATACTTCAGACTTTTATGCACTGTGTATATCTCACATTTTTCTCTATAGAGATAATGTCTCCATATTTTCAGAGCAAATACTACTGCCGCCAACTCTAAATCATGAGTCAGATACCCTTTCTCATAGTCTTTCAGTTGCCTTGATGCATACGCAATAACCTTGTCGTTCTGCATAAGGACACAACCCAATCCTTTGTGTGAAGCATCACTATACACCACAAAGTTTCCTGTATTATCTAGTAGTGACAACACATGTGCCACACTTAACTTCTTTTTCAGTTCTTGAAAACTTTCCTCACACTTTTCCGTCCAAATAAATTTTACAGATTTTCTCGTCAAATTTGTCAACGGAGTAGCAATCACTTCAAAAAAATGGGCCTTTAGCAACGATTTTTTGGGCAACGACTTTATAAGTCGTTGCTAAAAGTATATGTTTAGCAACGAAAGTTGTCCTTCGTTGCAGATTGTGTCGGGCTTTCACTTTTTGCAACGAAATTCATAAGTCATTGCAAATTTTCGTTGCTAATTCATTGGCAGGAAAAAAGTTCGTTAGAAATTTGTTGCAAAATTTTCGGCCACTTGATTTCCCATCATCGTGGGCAACGAAAGTTTTTTTGTTGCTAGAAATGGGGCTTTAGCAACGATTTTTCAGACAACGACTTTATAAGTCGTTACTAAAAGTGTATGTTTAGCAACGAAACTTGTCATTCGTTGCAGATTGTGTCAAGCTTTCACTTTTTGCAACGAAATTCTAAGTCGTTACAAAATTTGAAAACAAAATTCGTTAAAAATTCGTTGCAAAATTTCTAACCACTTGATTTCTCCTCATTGTAGGCAACGAAAGTTTTTTTGTTGCTATATTTCGTTGCCTAATACGGACCACATTCATTAGCAATAATTTTTATTTTCGTTGCATATTTTATACAACTTTTTGCAATAACTTTTAAAATGTTGCCTTAAAT